>JABCKI010006240.1:0-10360 GCA_018282025.1 Sphagnurus paluster
GTACTACAGTACTGAGTACTGTATAAAGTAAAAAAGAAAATAATAGGCTGTCCTAGGGGCGATTCCATAACAGTTTCTATTCCAATACCATACAGTTTATTATGTCCCTAATGTTAATTTATCATGCTTTATGGACTGTGGACTAATGGACTGAACCAATACTGAGTGACTGACGTATTTATGGTACGTTGTGGTGATGTGAATCATAAGTTAACGGTGGCACCAGAACCGGTACTGACTTCAGAACCGAATTCTGAGACATGAAATTTTTATGGCCTCGCGACCGTCATTATGTCGCCATACCATTTCTGGTGGTCTGGCACCGTCTGGAGTGTCTGGCTCCAGACACGCCAGACGGATGGACTTTTGCTGATGCATATCGATCTCTGACAGTCTTATCCTCCAGCTTACCGCAGTTCTCGAAACATGCGCTCGGTTCAGTGTTCAACTTGCATCTGCTACAGATGCCCAGCGTGCAGAAGCCACTCAGGCGATAACAGCATTCAATGAGTGAGAATTTATCGTTGATGTTCTATAGACCTGATCGTTCTGAGCTTCTCTATCCATCGTTTAGAACAGTTGCAAAGCTTAAGACTATCCAACTTGATGGCGACGGCAAATCCTTGGATGAATTGACGAGTATGATAAACAAAGATATTGATAGGATCAAGGTCAGTTTCGACATTCCGGTTTGTCCCACCCGATCTTACCATTCAAACATCGTTCAGCGTTCATTCGTAAAAAATGGCGACATTGGAACTACCGAGGGACTATCCAAAGTGCTAGATATCACCATCGGGCCAACCATCAGCACCCTCAGCATCATAAAAGAAGCCAGCTCCTTAATACCAGTACCATGGGTCCAACCATTAATTGGAACAGTCGTTAATATGTTGCAGGCAGTCTCGGTACGTCCTGGAGATCCCCTTCAACTTCCGTAATTCTCATCGTCATTAGCAAACTCGCTCGAATTACCAAGAAATGAAACAAGTTGCGGCCACGGCCGGAGATTTTGTTGTCTCTTGCGCCGTCATTTGCTCTGAGAGCACGGTGGGGCCATTACTCGAAGGCGCTCTGAAGAAATTTTCGAAGTTGGTGACAGCCGCCATCTCCACAGGCTATACGTATTTACCAGAGAATCATATAGGACCCTCCGAAGCATAGCTGAAGAATGTGACAAACTTAGTCAACACAGTCTATTTTCACGTTACCTGCAACAAAGCGGGCACATGGGTGACCTCCAAGCCATCAGAACAAGGCTGAATACCGCAATCCAACTGTTTCAGGTTTGTTACACCCTCGTAATGCCAAAGTCTTTTCCGAACTTGCAATTAGACCGAAAATTCGATCAATATAAAGCTGGATACTGAGGAACTCAACCGCAAAATTGGTGAGTCCAATATTCCTCACCAAGTGGTGAAGTGATCCGATATAAACCAGATTCCGCATCACTGAACAGCCTACCGAGCCATCCACACTATACGCACAACGAATATCTTGAGAAAAGTCGAGATGATGTTATAGAGTATTTTTCCGACTGGATAACTAACGCCCAGGAATCTGTCCTCTGGGTACATGGGGCCGCTGGCCTAGGTAATTCAACTGTCACTCAGGAATTAGTCCGCCTTCTTAAATCCGAGGACCGGTTTGCCGGGGGTGTATTTCTCACAAATCTTACTATGGAGCCCCCTCAGAGGGTCGGTCAGATGATCTCCAGAGAGCTCGGGGCGGGGAATCCGCGAACCATCGCTAACATCGCCGAGGCAGCAAGGAAACTTGATGGCCCTCACTACTCTCTTAGGGATTATGTCACAGCATATATTTTCGACCCAATCCGTGCACTGGAGTATCCTTATCAGCTTGTCGTCGTTGTTGATGGTCTGGATGAATGGCGAAATTATGAATCATTCCTAGCAGAACTTGTGCATATTCCATCACCCTCTCCTTTGAAATTCATCCTGACAAGTCGCTTCAATCACTCCATTGAACGCGTTGTTGATAAAATGCTATCTCACAAGTACCCCCTTCCCTTGGCCTCCCAGGCAGTTATTGAGCATTACTTCCATCATCACTTCTTATCAGGCAATATCGATTGGAAAGGGCGAAAACCTGACGGTGACAAAATCCATCGATTGGCAGCTTGTGCGGATGGCCTCCTCATCTGGGCAGCAACAGCTCGATTATTAGTAATGAACGAATTTGACAATAGATTTCCGCACGAAATACTTGACCAAATCCTCTCGTTGGAAGCGAAGGTGGTCAGTCAGAAAGCTGGTCACGACAAGGGGGCACCGGGATCTGAATCCCGGACCGGGGGCCGGCTAGTTAGTCCCGCCGCTGGCCGCGAAAAAAAAAAAATGACATCTCAAGAACAGGGGTTCTGAAGGCCATTTTGCGACTAATAGAACTAATAGAACCTTGCTACAATATGTAGGATGTGTTAAAATGGGTTCTTGTAGCACCAGAGCACCAGTATATGGCAAATAAACTGATTTACTATGATTTAGGAGTGATCAGGTACACTGATGGCTTATCACGAGCAATTTGTCTGCAATTTGCGATGTGCTCAAACCCGATTTCTCCCTATCCAACAGCACAGAAACAAAGTCAATTGCGTCTCACGAGCATGGCCTCAAGTAGCAGTAATGTGGTAGCCTTCATAAAACTACAAATTCATGCAGGCTGACAAGTTTGCGAATGTAGTCGCCACTTCCAAAACTGCTGCCGGTCCTTGATTCAGAGGGATACGCGATCTGCCCTGACTGCGACACTCGCGTGAAGTGTGGTCCTTCTGGGCTTTCCAACCTCGAAAAGCGACATCGCGGAAGCACTACCTGCAGAGAAAATCAAGCAAAACGTGATAAGAAAGCCAAAGGAAAGAAAAATGGATCAATAACCTCCTTCATGAGGGGTAAAGTGGCCGCAGTGAGGGCGACCATCAGCAGTTCAACACCCGTCCACAGCCATAGGTTGGCTCCAGCCCCAGCAGGAGATGACAGCCCAGCTATGTCTGCCCATCCTCCTCTGAGTCGAAGCGAGGCTGGATCTCCAGGCCTGCTGCAGCCTGTTTCAGAGCCGATCGTGGAGGGTCTCATCTGCAAATTGTGGAAATTGGTTGAGAGCTTACCTCTGAGCATCCCTGAAGCATCAGAGTTTGACAGACTTGCTGTCTTTGGAGCTGATCCGAGGGGTTTTGATGACCCTACTATCAGTGCCGACGAGTTATGGGAAACAGGTCTGAACAATGTGTTGAAGGCAACATTAGGCTGGGGAAAAGAAGGGGACATGAACAAGATCATTCGTCGGGGTAAATGGGGGCTGGATGGTTTGGTGCATTTTGTGACATACTTTGTTAACGAGCGGGGTGTCAGCGAAGGGTTGTTTGAGGGAAAGTTGGACTACCTAATCGAAGAGCTCAAGAAAAGGTAAGTGAATCATGAACGTCATAAAATCTCTGACTGACCGATTTGTGAAAGGATACCATCCTCAACTGTAGTGACTGTGGACATGGCTACTTCACTGGCTAAAACTGCAATGGGGGCGGATGTAGGGGCGGCATCTGGATGGGCATCCTATATTCTTGAATCCGATGACTTTATCCCCGCTCTTGATGGTCCGATTCCAACCAATGTCCCTGTGATGACATGCGACAAAGAAATTGAGATTGTAGACGTGGACATGTTTGAATACAAGGACACTGTCAAAAAACCGAAAAAATCAGCGACGGCATGCAAGGGCTTTACCCTTGACTTTCCAGACGGAAAATCGCCACATACTGCATATCCATTTGCCCTCCACGATACCCTCGTCCTTCCCTGGGACTACGCAGTGAAGAACAACGTCATGAGTTTGTTTGCAACAAGTTGCAGTGGATTATCTGAAGGAGGGGGGAAACCATGTCAGTCATGTCGACAGCTCATCAAAAACAAGACACTGGAGGGTATAGTTGGACGTGTCGAAGATGGGACCCATGAAAGCATGGCATTTGCTTACCTTGGTATCGGCGCACTACAAGAGATGCTTCATCGCAAAACCCGAGCGATTGAGTATTATCGCCTTCGTGGGTTGAACCAGGCAAGGAAGCTCCTTGCAAAGGCGACGGCCCTATCCGACCAAAAACGACTCTTAATGGTGATTTCAAGTGGAAAGGTCAGCCGCGTCGACCGTTTGCTTGACATTGGACTCCGTCAGAAAAAGGGCGCCCGTGGTTTGCTGGCGTCGTTGATGGCAGCAGCTGAGGGCCACTATACCCCAAAAAGCTTCACTCAGGAGGAAGACATGCGGTCGCTGCTTATGTGGAAGATGGGTGGAAACCGGGTGGCAGAGATCAACCATCGATCGAACAAGGCGCAAAGTGCCACTTACCTACGGACTCGCTCAACCGTTCCGCCGATTACACCATCCCACGAGAAACCAACCATCAATCAGGTGCAGGCCAATGTTGAGGCAACGTTCGATGGCTTGCTGGATGTGATTCATAGTCAAAACCGTTCAAGCCTTGTCCATGCTGTGCTGATGTTTGACGAACTTGCTACAGAGAAGAGGATCAGTTGGGATCCGAAGACCGATTACTTCCTGGGGTTATGCAGAGAGCATGCACACCTGACGTCAACTGAGTTTGTCAATGAGGACGACATGGAGGAGTTGTATCAAAATCTCGATGATGGGAAAGTTCATTATGCGGGAGAGGTGAGAGAGTTTTGCTTCCGTTTCTTATTAGGCAACAGTTGGCGCTCTTGGCGTTCTCTGCAAGGATAATCGCATTTACCCCAGCCGTCCAGTCCTTGTGTCAGGTGATTGCAAGAAAGAAAATGGAGAAGAACATGCGCAGGTCATAAAAATCATCTACGATGGCGTAAATTCATTGCAACCCAAAACAAAACTCCGTATAACTTCCCTTGCATCTGACGGTGAAACACGACGGGGATCTGCATTTGTTTCCCTGACTTTTAAATCTGTTTTAAAGCCTGAATCGCGCATTTACCCCCTTCTAAAGCCTCTCAAATTTCTAAACCTTCACGTTGGCGACGATGACCTCACATGCGACAAAGATTGGAAACATGTTTTCAAGCGCTGGCGTAATCTCCTGCTGCGACAACGCGGTGTCGTGGTGAACGGCTTTCGTATTACACCTGATATTATTAGGGATCAGTTCAAGTCGGAAGGTCTGTCCGCAGAACATATTCGGTCTTTGTTTAACCCGGAAGATCAACAAGATGTTAAAATGGCTTTCGACATGCTCAAGGATATTTGGAACCTGCCTCGCTCTTCTGCAAATTCCCGCCGAGGCTTTCTGGAGGCACGAAAGGCAATATGGGTCCTCGGAAAGCCTTTGTTCCATATGATCTTTCCGTATCTTTGTGTCGATCTCTCCCTCTCGGAGCAGATTGAGCACCTCAGTGCCGCGGCCCACCTGGCTCTCGCTCTTTTTAGATTGGCCGGAAAGAAATTCATTCCTACAAACCTCTATATCGACCTGATGATTATGATCAAGAATGCTATAATTTCCATTGCCAAAGCCAAGATCGATGATCTCGATGGCGAATTTTGGATTATTCTCTTGGGAACCGACCGACTTGAAGAGCTTTTCGGAATACTCAGAACTATGGTCGGCAATGACGCTAACTTGGATATATTGCAACTCACTTCTCGACTCGCTGGAACAACAGAAGTTTCAAACATTCTTGCCAAATATCCTCAATGGGATCGCTCTCCTCGACGTCTCAAATTGCCAGCGATGTCGCGAGATTCCAAGGAGATTCCGGACAGCGCAGACCATATTAAACCCAGTTCTTGGAGAGGAAATGTCAAGGTCAAGGACGTTTCTCTTCAAACGTCCTGGAATCGAGGTCGGAGAATGGTTGAGGAGGAATGTGAAGGGCTGAAACCTATCCTTCATGAACTTAATGAAATCGAAGGCATCGATATTCTGTCGCCATTCGGTACCTTGCTTGTCAACGTTCCACTTTCCGCTGACGACATAGATGAGAGCCTTGAGGCTCCGACAATTGCATCCGCAAACAATGATATGGATGCTCATGAAACGGAGATGCGCGTCGATGTTGAAGATGCACTTGCTGCTGAACTGGCTTCCTCTGCCTCAAACACGGAAATGCTGGCTGGTAAAAGGGTATTCAATTCCAAAGTGCTAGTCAAGGGTACCACGAGGAACAAAGCCCGTGCGCTAAAAGAATTCGGCAAGTATCGCAAATATACAAGCTCAACTGATCGCTTGAAGCGTGTACAATCTATTCCAAGATTTGTCGACACCGAGAAAGGTTCCCACTCAAGCTCGAAGGACGTACCTGAACCTCATGTCGAGGACTCGCAGAAAATCATTATCTCTGATCCTATCGCTAGCCTCATCCGCGTCGAGAACAGCTTCCGGCTCTGCATTGGAGAGGTAAACGGTCTTCGAGTCGATGGCCGACTGGTTGACTATATCAGCTCTGATATGCTCGCCGAAGAAACGGTGTCTGTATCCTATCAAATGCTAGGTCTACGGCCGGCAACATTAGCAGACGACCCGGAAGGAGGAAATGACTGGAGAATGTACATGATGAAAGAGCACTCGCATACTGTCCCGGGACGCCTTGTTCAATCCATTGATCCGGCGACGTCAAAAACACCCCTGGGCATGCCTTTCTATCTCCTACAAAGCACAGTTTTGGTCGCTTTATCAGCTAGTCTCTTCCAAGGTCTTGCTGTTTCGGATCTGAAGAACGTGCCGAAATTTAAGCCAACCCAGGAGTACCCTTACCGTGAAGCATCAGGTCAGTGATTCATCACAATAACAGTGATACATCAAGCTTACCTATCATATTTTCGAATCAAACAGGCAGTGCATGCTTTATCTGCGAGAGCGATCGCGATTGGGAAGATATTGGATCTATTACCACATCCGACTGTCCACGATGCTCACCGACCGTGACGCTCGACCTTACTCAAGGTCAACGTGTGCTTGAGCATATCGGTTCACATATTTTGTTCGATCCTGGCGTCATCCAATCGACAGAACCTTTGTGTGGTTTGTGTCTCCGTCCTGCACGAATGTGCCAGTTCTACCTGTCGAAAGGAAAGGGTGCAAGGGGGAAGCCTAGAGTCAATCAAAACGCATCAAAAGGGTGTCTCGTGAAGATGAAATTCTCATACGGTGTAGCAGCGGAGTCCACAGAAACCTCCCCTTGCTCAAATGTGCCAATTCACTGCCCAATCTGCCCAAAAGATAACCCCGCAATCTGGAAATATTTTATGAAGGTACATTTCGAAGAAAAACATAAGACACTACCTCTCGCCAATCACGAATACCTCTGGAAACTCTCAAACTTTGAACGAACTGAAATGAAGAAGATTTGGATAAAGCGCAAGAAGGTGACAGCTAAACGTACGAAAAAGTCGAAAGCGCCGCTGCTGGTTATATCAGAAAATCACCGCGCCCGAATTCCTAATATTTTTGTGTCATTTTTTGCCCTTCACCCCGAAAATCCAATTGACTTACATTCCCCAGCGACGTTTCAGAAATTGATACACTCGTGGGCACTAGCGCCGAGTTTCAGGCTGGTACAGGAGGTGTTGAAGACGCCTCTGACGAATCTGGAAATGAGAGTCTCGGTGATGGTTCAGAGGAGGAGCTTGAGGACGAACCTGATGAAGAGTGTGCTGAGGAAGACGCCGTAGAGCTCGATGACCAAGACTCTTTTGAAGACGACGATGAATATTTCGAGGACATTATTCCTCGGGGGGTAGGTTTAGGCGGGGCTATGGGTGGTGAGGAGAGAGAAGAACAAGGGAACTTACATCCCAGTTGTTTTGTGCGAAATCCCGAGGACTTCGAGGTGGGGCCTGTCGAAGAAGAATCATTCTATGACAGCGTGAGTTATGTTCTTGTTTTCGAAGCCAAAGAAAACTCACCCAGAATTATGCAGCTCCAAGTGAGCGAGATGTCAGGCCATCAAGTCGACGGAAGAACAGACACCGTGCAGTCGATTGCAGAGCCACCGGCCCACGCAGCAGCATTCGGAACCGAAGTCGTCGAAGAATTAGGGCGATCGAAAAGGAAAAGGGTTGTGCGACAGGCGGATGCACTGAACGGGTGTCTGTGTGGATCAGTACTTGATGGTTCCGTCGATTGCTGAGATGCAATCAGGCAGGCTGCGAGACTCAGTGGGTAAGTTGAACATCCCTCGAGTGTTAGCATATATCAAAACTCACCGTTTGTGATCAGTACCATCTCCGGTGTGCCAAACTCGAACAGGAACCGCGGAATTGGGTGTGCGAGGCCTGTGAAGCTTCTGGTCGAGTACGGGGAGGCAAGAGGACACGGAGACAGTAGCAATGTGACGTCATATTACTATATTTAGACACGTGCCTGATTACGTTAGTTAGTTAGTCCACCCTCAAAGGCCTTACAAAAAAAATCGACCCCGGGTAATTTTTTTCGATCCTGGTGCCCCCTTGGGTCACCAAGATGGGCAGCTTGGGCATCTATACCGCAGTGCCATATTAACCCTTTTCCCGCCACGTATTCGAGGGACACTCCGAAACTTCCTGGCAGCAACAATAGTCCTTCAGGAAGCTTTACCAATCGGTGATTTTGCACATCTCTCGGGCATACCTGAGCGCACCACGGAGGAAATTCATAGGCAGCTGGCAGCCTTACAAACGCAGGGGGATCCCAAAACCAATCTCGTATCACCAGCAATACAACGATTCCACACGTCTTTTGTCGAATTTATCACAGAGTCTGATGGCCAGACTTTTCAAGCTATTACTGCTACAGAAGCACACTCTATGCTGGCGAATAGATGCCTCGAGGTTGTGTTTGTCGAGTTACTCCCGTCTTTTCGGGGAAAGACCTGCACTTACTCTGATCTTCGTGGTGTAGAACCATATGCTGTCAAATTTTGGCCTCTGCATCTTTCAAGTGGAGCCCCACGTCATCTATTGGCACCACCAGGTGGTAGAGTTGGTATGGATCTGATATCTGAGGAGGCAATGCATCATTGGGCCTCACTGTTTCTTCCTTGTATCACAGTCAGATTCCAGGATGGCCATGAGTCCCTTGACGGCATCCGAAGGTCTATGCTGCCTTATGAGGTAGCCATTTTGATTGGAAATGAAGATGTCACCACACTGTCATATCACATCCAGTGTCTCGAGATTGCCACACAACTCCAGCCACTTGATTTGGGGACATGGAAGGCGTTAGGATTTGCCTATCGCAGATTATATGAACAAAGCCAGTCTAACAGAGACTTGGACAAGGAAATTACTGCATTTCATCACGGTCTGGAGCCAGCACCACATCCAGATCGCTCTACGTCACTCAATAACCTTGCCAAAGCCCTTCAAACTCGTTTTGGACAGCAGGGTGCTTCAAACAACCTTGACAAAGCGATTTCCTTGCACCGAGAGGCGCTTCTTCTTTGCCTAGCACCTCATCCGGATCACTCTGGCTCACTCATTTACCTCGGCTGGGCCCTTCAAACTCGTTTTGGACAGCGGGGCGCTTCAAACGACCTCGACGGAGCGATTTCATTGCACCAAGAGGTGCTTCTTCTTTGCCCAGCACCTCATCCAAATCGGTCTGCATCACTCAATAACCTCGCCAATGCCTTTCAAACTCATTTGAAACAGCTGGGCGGTTCAAACGACCTTGACGAAGCAATTTCCTTGCACCGAGAGGCGCTTCTTCTTCTCCCTGCACCTCATCCAGATTGCTCTAGCTCACTCAATAACCTTGCCTCAGCCCTTCGAACTCGTTTTGAACAGCGGGGTGCTTCAAACGACCTCGACAAAGTGATTTCATTGCACCAAGAGGCGCTTCTTCTTTGCCCAGCACCTCATCCAGATCGGTCTGCGTCACTCATTAACCTTGGCTGGGCCCTTCACACTCGTTTTGAACAGCGGGGTGCTTCAAATGACCTCAACGAAGCAATTTCATTGCACCAAGAGGCGCTTCTTCTTTGCCCAGCACCTCATCCTCATCGGTCTGCGTTACTCAATAACTTTGCCAATGCCCTTCGAACTCGTTTTGACCAGCAGGGCACTTCAAACGACCTTGACGAAGTGATTTTGTTGCACCGAGAGGTGCTTCTTGTTCAACCAGCACCTCATCCGGATCGCTCTGACTCACTCTTTAACCTTGCCAATACCCTTCAAACTCGTTTTGAACAGCGGGGTGCTTTAAATGACCTTGACGAAGTGATTTCATTGCACCAAGAGGCGCTTACTCTTTTCCCAGTACCTCATCACATCGGTCTGCATCACTCAATGGCCTTTGTTAGGGCGACGCTTCGTCACAAGGACATACTAGGACACCACTACAAATAGAAAAGAACTCAGATAGACTGAGGGGAGA
>JABCKI010006241.1:0-10355 GCA_018282025.1 Sphagnurus paluster
CCACACGCCGCCCGCATCTAAAAATACTACAATACCCCCGCGCGAAAAACCAAAAAAAAGGGCGGGTGGTAGAAAAGAATTTATTCTTTTTTTTTTTTTTTTTTTTTTTTTTTTTTTTTTTTTTTGAGAAACAAGATCACTTAATTTGGGATAGAGCAAGCTTCACAGATTCCATCATCGGCCCCCGTTAGCGGTACCCTTCTGATTACTCAGAACGTTCAGAACGCTACCTGGACGTTGGAGGTACCGGTGCGACCTGTATAATATTAGGAGAACCCTGGCCATGGGGTGGGACTATTCCTTCTTTGGCGGGTTTGTGCTTGGCCGCCGGGAAATCCATTCACATGATACAAACAAAATGTTCAGACCACCGGCATTTTTCTCCATCTATGCATGCTCTATACTTTGTGCGGCCGAAGACTACCCTCTAGACAAGATCGCCACAAAAAATCTTGACTCAGATCTTTCGCAGTCTTCTTACATCCGAGGGCCGACTAGGGCCCTCTGGTGACGCACGGAGCAACCACAGAACGAGGGTCCTTATTCTAAGCTTCATAAGCTTCATTTCCTACCCTGGCGGCGCCTAAAAATCAAAGCTGAGGAAGCGCATAAAGGTCTCCAGTTTTTCGCTTTGAATCGCAGGCATCCTTCCCTCTTGTCTGCTTATCTGCTCATGGCGAAGAATTGGTTAGACCCTGTCGAGATTGCTCGAGACACTCGTGAGTGTCTCCAGCTATATCTGAGTGATGTCTAATGAATTCTCGGATAAGGTATCTTTGGGGCGTTTATTCTTGTGTTGTGCGGCGTAGCAGCTTGGGATGTGCTTAGCACTTCGTGGTTTGACATCTCCATCATCATGAGAAAACGGCGGTGGAGATGGCCTATGGTAAGTGTTCAATGGTTTCTTTCTCTCACTTTGGCGCTTGGCTGATATGTGAGTAGGTTATTTACTTCATTTGCCGGCTTTGCATGTTACTGCACATCTTCCCGATGGCTGTCAACCTGAACGCCATCAGCGAGATCCCCTGTCAAGAAGTTACATGGATTTCAAAGGGTACGCATGCACTTCCAAACCGGCAATTCGCCCTTTGCTTATGGGATTGTGTAGTCGCAGATGCTGTGGGGACTTGCTGCTCCTCCCTTATCCTCATTCTTCGGACGCGGGCAGTATGGCACCGGGATCTGAAGGTTACTCTCCTCTTGGGTATTCTTTTCCTCGGGCAAATTGCCCTATGGATTCAAAGTAAGCTTATAGCTTATAATGATGTACACACATGTACTGATCGACTTTACCTGTCAGCCTTCCGATTCTCAAGAGCTAAATGGAATCCTCAGAGGAACTTTTGCGCAGTCATCTCCACCGCCCCCAAGCCAATCCTGGTCTCCGTCTTTTCATATAGTTGAGTTGATCGCTCCTCCCAATTCCCGATACTCAGCGTTCAACTTCGTACACCTGTAGCCATGGCATTTGACCTCATCATCCTCCTGCTTTGCGCTTACCGGCTGGGCACATCACGGCGATCGAGTACCTTGGCGCACGTCCTTTGGCGTGATGGGATTGTAATTAATTTGAATTACCCTAGCCTTCCGCGCATACTCTGATCCCCAGTACAATGTCTTTTAGGGGTATTTCTGCGCTGCTTTCGGTGCGAACCTCGTGCAGACAGTCATGGCTTCGCTGGGGCTCAACCCCGTCATGAACATCATGGCCTTGCCATTTGCCCTGGTCGTGTCGGTGATCGCAGCAACGACGGTGTTCCGCAATGTCTTCACAGCTTATGATGCGTTCTCCAGCGATACTTCAGGCCAAGGCGGCCTTTCGTCCTCGGGTGCACACACAGGACCACTCTATAACATCAACCGCCCAACTACGGGAAGTCAGCGGGTCACCACAACCAGCACGCGGAATATGACAAACGAGATCCCGCTCAACCATTATAAATCAACCCACGACGTCGGCCAGATATCCATCCACCGTGTCGTCGAACTTGACGTAGAAAATAACATACAAACAGTGCGTGGCCATGCTTTGCGTAGTGGATGGTTTAGTTGACAACCGAGCACCAGAAAAGTCAGGGTCTGGACTCGGAACACCGGTTGTCAAATGAGAAGGCTCGAGGACTGTAAAATACTAGTGTAAAGCGTAATATAGGTTGCACGATAGTCAGCCTACCCTTGGGGTTCTGTATCAGTTACTTGGGTGTTATAGAGATTTCGTAGCAAAGAATTGGCGGGAAGTGTCGTAAATGAGCTCCACTTCAACTGTCATAACACTCCATATGCCCCCCTCCACCTTTCGGTTTGATACTGGGACGTCTGAGGATTTTTCACGAAGTATCATGTAAAAACTAATGTCTTGTCTGCGAAAATCGAGACACGGTGGCGCGCATATCGTCGGGGTCCGAGTCGCGTAGTTAGTCACGAGGAGGCGACGTGAGAGACTACTTTAAGTAAAGTTTAAAAATTAAATGTAAGACTACTCAGAGTGTAATGTTGCCTCGATGCTCTTGACGAATCCAACTTCTACTTCGACGCGCGATCAATAAACGTTGAATTCGGCCTGGCCTGTTTGGACGGAGAGTATAAGGCACGGAGGTATTGAGTAACAGGGCCGAGGTTAAAGGTGTGTCGATTGCATACCTTCCACTGAACGATGAAAGATCAGAATCGTTACAGCATTTTAACTCTGTCGAAGCAACACACCCGAAAGTCTAGCCAAAGCCTGGGCTGATAATTTTGCAATGGGACCTCCCAAAACGCCATCAACGAATGAGTGGTTATTAACCGCTGCCGCCATGTGTGGCCTCTGGCGCCTGCAGCTTCGAGCGCACTCATCAGCCTTCAATATATGATCATCCATATTTCCCATGAAGCCTAACGCTGCTCCGTGTTCAGTATAAATTCGAAGTGTTGATCCGCACTTCGTTACCGATCTCCTCACTAGCTCCTATGCTCTTAACTTTGGATATTTTCCTTCAGCCATGGGCTTGATAATTACAGCTGCGCGACAAGATTTGGGACGGTTTGTGCCGAGGATCCGGATCCCGTCACAACTGTCATGTCCTACAAACCATGACGGGCGTTTGATGTGAGCGATTGCTTGGGCCATCTGAGCACCAGGAAGACTCTGCGCGTTCAAAATCGACTTTGGAATGAAGCTCATCGAGAAGATCGCCGCAAGAAAGTCGTGTCACCCCTTTTACAATTTTGAATTCTTTCCTCCGGCCACTGATGAGGTAGCTAGCCTTACAAGGAGTCTGCCGTACTGCACATATAATCATTTTCGTCTACAGGGACTCGAGGAGCTGATCGCACGTATCCCACGACTTTGCGCACTTGATCCACTTGCGATCACCGTTACATGGGGCGCGGGAGGCTCAACAACGGAGCGTAGCCTCAAGCTCGCTGGCCTCACTCAATCTGAATATGGTGTTGAAACAATAATGCATCTGACATGCACTAATATGGAGCAGATTATGATGAGGGATGCACTTCGAGTATGTATTTATCTTCTTCCCTCACGAAGATTATATTGAAGCGTAGTCCAGTGGGCAAAGGCACGAGGAATCCAAAACATATTTGCCCTACGCGGAGGTCTGTTATTCCGCTTTGCTCTTTTACCGGTATGACTATGGCAATTGAATGGCATCACGGAAGATCCTCCGAGAGGACAAGAAAAATGGACACCAGTAGATCCGCGCTTCCAACATGGCGCAGATCTTGTCAAGTTTATCAGATCTTCATCTGAGTTTTCTTCGCAGTTCTGTATCGGCGTCGCAGGTAAGCTCTCAACTTTTTATATGCTTCATAATTAAGATTCCGTGGTATGCAGCATACCCTGAAGGTCATGCAGAAACCCACTTGGACGAAGACACCGAGCTAGAATATTTGAAGGAAAAAGTTGACGCTGGGGGCGACTTTATTATCACTCAGTTATCTTATGACGTAGATCGTTACCTTCGATGGTTGAAGAAAGTTAGACAGAAGGGTATGTTCCTCACCTTTTATTTATTTCGGGATTTACTTGATAATGTCACAACAGGGATTAGAGTACCTATCATCGTCGGGATAATGCCAATCCAGACATATTCCTCTTTCCTCCGCCTCGTAAAGCTTTCCGGATGTCAAGTTCCGCAGCACATCCTAGACGCCCTTGCACGTATTAGAGTGTGTGCTTTCTACTGCCTATGCCATTCCTATCAACTCTTATGTATGAACCCTTAGCATGATGATCAACTCGTGCAGGATTACGGCGTCAAACTTGCCGTCGAAATGATTCAGCAGCTTACAAAAGAGGGTGACATTCAAGGGTTTCATTTCTGTACGATGAACCTCGAGACGAGTGTCCAGCGCGTGCTAGAACTACTGGGATGGCAAGGTATCGGTGTATCCACCATGAAGCACCCATCGCGGTACGTTCACGACAAAATTATAGAAGCTCATCCAAATATCTAATCTTCCTCCAGGAACCCCCCAGGAAACTTATCCACCCGCTACCCCCAAACGAAGCGTTCGAGTTTCTAGTTGCATCAATCAGCGCGACAAGCGTTATTGTGACAAGGCTTAGACCCGCGATTATCTTGGCTTACGACGCTGAACCTATGCATAGCGAAGCCGTCACCTGGAACGACTTCTCAGTGAGACCGCTTCGAATATTTCAAGGGCCGTATTTCCGTTTCTATCCATCCCAAGTCAATATCTAGCTAGCTGTCATACTTTTGCTGTATTGCATTATAATAATCAAACCACTGTTTCTCATGGGACGTTGATGGGACGGGGGCATCCTTAATCTCCAAAAATCGACTTTCGTACAGCAAAAATAGGAAGCCAAATATGGAGTACATAGTTCCAAGTTCCAGCCACCAAGGGTTATTGCATGAACCAGATTGGCATGTGCCCTATGATAGACTACTTCATTTATTGGAAGATGAATTTTCAACGTTTACAACTCATCTTGCAGACCTCTAATAAACAATCCCTGCAGAATGGGCAGCCTGGGCCGAATTCCGAACCCACTATGTGAGCGTGTTGTTTATTAGCCAAACAATGGGCGTAATCAACAAAAAGTTTAAGACGGCTTAGCTGTATACATCGGCGACGAGCTTGAAGCATGGGGCCCTCGACCTCTCAGGCAAACAGCTCTGCAGAAAACACGCCCAAAAACGCAGAAAGCCGTCGCAAACGGCGGCGACGGGAGAAGCGCGAGTCCCAGGGAGCAGAAGCGAGCGGATCGACATTACCTACACCTGCGCGCACCCCACCGCCGAACAGGAGCACTGCGAACCTAACTCCTGGAGGAATTTCCGCCCAAGGTACATTTGAGGAGGGCGAGGACTTTATACCATTTGGATTTGTAGATGTTGAAGAAGATGGGAAAGAGGTGGTGCAGATCGTGCCTAGGGAAGGAGATGGGCCTCGCCGGGACAAGGGGAAGGGGAAGTCGCGCGAGGAGCAGCCTGTCCGCGAGCTCACACGACCTGGGGATGAAAAGGAGAAGGAGAGGGTGGATCGAAGGAAGGAGAAAGACAGGGACCGTGGCCGTGATCGCGAGCGTACTAGGGACCGGGAAGATAACAAGGACAGGGACAGAGACGGGGATCGCGATAGGCGGAGAGACCGTAGCCGCAACCGCGACAGAACCCGCGACCGTGACCGCGGCCGCGATGGCACGAACAACTCTAAACGTAAACATGAGTTCGATTCAAACGACGGTTATGCGAACAAGAAGCAGCGCACCGACGCCTCGTCGAGACTATCGCCCTGGACTGCTGGCTTGAAGTGGCAGAGCTGTCTTCACGTTGCGGAAATGTATGTGCCTGCGTTATCTTTCGATATATGCGTTGACCTTCTGTTTACGATAGGCTGCACAACGAAGTCGAAGCATTTGTAAATTATATATCGCCGTCGCCCGCAGAAGACGAAGTGCGCGGCCTCATAGTCTCTCTCATCACGCGAGTCGTCACCAGCTCCTTCCCCGACGCCACGGTTCATCCATTCGGAAGCTACCAAACCAAACTATACCTGCCTCTTGGGTATGTTCACATCTTGCTCCTAGCTGCGCGCTTATTTCTCAAATCATTATCAGAGACATCGACCTCGTCATTCTCTCTCAATCCATGGCTTATAGCAACAAAGTTGTCGTCCTACAAGCCCTCGCCGCCTCTCTAAAAAACGCCGGGATCACAGACCGCGTCACCGTCATCGCCAAAGCCAAGGTCCCAATTGTCAAGTTCATTACCCGTCATGGGCGATTTAACGTCGATATTAGCATTAACCAGGAAAACGGAATTCACTCGGGCAACATTATCAACGGGTTCTTGCAGAATATGAATGGGCTGAACACGGACGGGAAAGGCTGCCTCGCGCTGCGCAGCCTCGTCATGATAACCAAAGCGTTCCTCAGTCAGCGCAGCATGAACGAGGTGTTCTCAGGTGGTCTGGGGAGCTACAGTATTGTTTGCCTTGCGATTAGCTTCTTGCAGATGCACCCCAAGATTAGAAGAGGCGAGATTGATCCGGACAAGAACCTCGGCGTACTGGTGATGGACTTTTTTGAGCTGTATGGGTGTTATTTCAACTACTACGAGGTGGGGATATCCCTGCGCGATGGGGGCACCTATTTCAACAAGCGACAACGCGGATGGTATGACTATGGGAAGGGGAACCTGCTCTCTATCGAGGACCCGGCTGACCCCAGTAAGTTTGCATATGGTGCTGCCCCCTGCTCTGTACGTTAAACGTTTTTTCCCCAGCAAACGATATATCCAAAGGCTCGTTTGCGTTCCCCAAGGTCAAGGCAACATTTGCGGGCGCTTTCCAGATCTTGGTGTCCACTGCGAACATCACTGCAGGGATACTCAGTTCGAGGCGACAAGGTCGCTCCGTGCGCCTTAGTGACGAGCCTGAAGAACTGAGTATTCTATGTAGCGTGATGGGCATCACACAGGAGGTGCGCTTCTCTCTTCGCTGATAAGCTTGAATTATCTAAGACAATTGGTCCACAGACTATCAATCACCGCAAGCTTGTGCAGGAGTTGTACGACAAGCGGATACTTCATAACATGCTTGGTATAATGCCCAAGCCCGTGGTCACCAATGGTCATGCTCCTCCAGCCACCAACAACGGCAATGGAAGGGCGGGTGGGAGTGGAAAGCCGTCGTCATCAGTGACTCGCGCTAACGCCAATAGTGTCAACTCAGCATGGCGGGCAGCTGACGCGGAGCACGAAGATAGCTACAAGAGACACAGAGAGATTATCAGCGTCGAGGATGACGACGACGACGAAGAGGGGCGGTATCATATTGGGCGAGAGCCTCCACACAAACGGCAAAAGACGGGCAAGCAGCGGGATGCACATACAGTCTTCACGACAGATGAAGATGAAGATTCTTTGAGCAATTGTGTAGAAAGCGAGGAGGAGGAGGAGGAGGCGCATTATGCGAGCGATGTGGACGTAGGGCTTTCGAATTCGCGGCCGAGTAACCCGGAGAAAGCAGATAAGCGCCGGTCGTATTGGCTTTCGAAAGGTCTTGGGATGGAGGGTAGCTCGAGTGGGTGATATTTGTTGGTTGTTGTTCTACTATATTGTTTGTAAGATATCCTTGCTTGGGCTGGAGCTTGTGGGTCATGGGTCGTAGATGTTGGAGGATTCAAAGAAATTTACCAGGCGATTTGATCACCGAAAACTCAAGGAATGCGCATATGTACTTTTTGAGAATCGTAAACACCTTCGCGACCGGGGGTATCAATTACGAGATTCTGAGACTTGAATTTAACAATACACATCTGGTCTTGATAATTGGACAATATTAATACTACATCATCATTGGAATATATGCTCGAACATGGCGATATCGTGGTCTGATTTTATCAGCAGACCATCGCATACATCATCTGGCCGCCAAAGATCGATCTTGTTGACGTTCATAGGGTAGCGCACCTCACCAATGACCCCCGACCAATCATAATCGACCAGCATGAGCCCTAGTTTGCCGTCTTTCCGAGTCATGATGTTGGCAGTTCGTATGTCGCCGTGCACGAAGTTGGCTTGATGAAGCTCAACCAATCGTTCTCCAAGGTGTTTTTCAGTACCAACAGGCAGTGTCCTTTTATCGAATGGCTGATATTCCATGTCAAGAGCGTCCATGATAACCATCTTCCATCCGGCACCGATTTCTTCGAAACCTCTCAGCTTCGGGGCGATACCCATCTCAGCACATTTCTCATGGGCTGCTTGTGAGTACCGACGCACGAACTTGATGCAGATCCTCTCCTTAGCGTTGGTCTCACCGATGAAAAGCAACTTCTTCTGATTGATTTGGCAGAGATACTTGAAGTTCACAGTGGTTTCGGTCCAGAGGGAGCGGTACGTGCGAGGATCCGGAAATTGTGGGTCAAGGGTTTGGAGAAGTGCAGGGTTTGTCAGTGCCTCGTAGCATTGTTGCAATGACAAAATTGCTTTCTTGAAGGCACCGAAATGCCGAGCAATAGATTCACGCATGTCCGTGTCAGTGAGATGACAGAACAGAGGCATGGTGGGAGTAAGAACTTGGAAATGGGGTCGACTCCTCCAGATAGCGCCAGAATAGCTGATTTGGGCGCCTGGGAACACCACGTCAGTATTATGCAACAAGGGAGGGTGGTAAGGTCTGACCGAAAACAGTGATTATCAAGCATGGAAAGTTGAAGTTGACATGCTCTTCCGACTTCTTCCCTGCAGAATGTGCGTAATATAAAATAGCCTGAGCATATGGCTCAGCACCTGTACTCCCGATCTCCAACTCGCCCTCAATAATCATTATAAGGGAATTCTTGGACTCGACGGCACCATCAGTGGGGAAGGAATGACCCTTCGAGTAGATTGTGGCCGTGGTGGCAGGTATTCCGTTATCCTTCAGAATCTCTAGTAGTTCTGCTGTTCGGGCCTTTTTGTTTGGAAAGAACTTGGACATCGCTAGCGTTATTTCCCGGACCAGTTTGTTGTCCTCGTCAATCGGCTCATGGGTCTTGCAGTCGTCGATGAATTGACGAAAGATAGGGTGGTATAATGTCACAGGAATCGTCGCATCGGCATGTGGCGGTCTACTCCAAACAATTTTTTGGGCATCGTTTTCTTGTAGATTCGAAAAATTTGTATGTTGCCCTAGAGTTGAAGGTGCCGTCTCAGGAAGGTCGGCATTGAATTGTTGACGATCCCTGAGCAGGTTAGGCAGCGTGGCAAGAGGGGCCTCATTTGCTGCGGGCAACACTCACGCTTCAGTCGTTGAATAGGAGATGAGGGTGCTCCACTCACCAAGCGCGCGCACCTGGACAAGGACGTGGATGGTATGATTAGGCAGAACAGTGTTGAAAACTGCGGAAATTTCGGAGCAAGGGGACATGAAATGAACTCGATCATCGGTACCATCAAAACGAACAGTGTTCAACGTTTCCCGGAGATTCTCATCGACAGGGAAAAGACATTTCCATAGGAGAAGATTGCACACATCAACGTTTCGGAGCGTCGTGGGATACTTGAGTTTGATTAATTCCTTGAGGGTGTCGACATCGTCATCGGTATCTGGTTTGACCATTGTAAAACTGATATTGGGCATGTCATCGGGCCAGATAAGGCAAGCTAATTTCAGTTTCACGCCGGACATAGTCGAGTGGAACTGCCAAGAATCGAGGGCGGCTGACAGTGGCACAAGTAGATGACAGTTGCTGAACTAGGGCACTGTGAACCCCAGAACGGGTTACTTTTCCTAGGTCACCGGGTTAAAGAGACCCGAAACCCGTTAACCTAGTAGTTCCAGGTTTTTTTATTACCGGGTTTTTTGACTGGTTACCCACCTAGAAACTCTTCCACCCTTTCAACGGGTTATTTTAACCCGCACAAAATCGTTGTTTTTCTACAAGTTCATTTTAAAGTCCGACGCTCAACGAACGCACGTCTCCAGTCTTCCTCTCCATCGTTAACTACGTGTTCATCACAGGTGCCCCAATGACTTCGGGCCGCGCAACCATGTCTGCGTGAAGCAATGTTTGTTTCCTGTGCTTTGATGTCATTCTCACAGATGGATCCTCCTGTGGATTCCACACACAATGCCTGTAAACTGACAACACCTCAACGACAGTGCAGAACAACCAACAACTGGAAGGATAGGATTGCACTCCTGTCTCGCAATACCATATACACCCTCAAGGCCTCAAAATCCAAGACTCTAGACATGAGGAGTTGTAGAAGGACGGCAGGATCATGGCAGGATCTGTTAATCCAGGTGAGTTTCATTCAGTTTGTAGAAGTTGATAAGGCCTGCGGATACTGACCATGCTCGCTCACGAATCACTATCTTTTAGCTCCATCACCGTCGCG
>JABCKI010006242.1:0-10318 GCA_018282025.1 Sphagnurus paluster
TAGTGACACTTTGTGACCATCAATATGGCCATCATCCCTCTCGCAATTTCATAGGGAATGGTCAAATTCTATACTACACAGCTGAAAGCATTGAATAATGAAAGGAAACATAATGAAGGGATAATAAAGAAAAACTATCATGTCAATTGAATTTTTAAGTAAAAACTTGCTAGCAACGGCAGCAACTTCAAAATGGTCTTCTTGACCGTTGGATGGGCTGTAACTGACCAATACCGAGAATAAAAAGACCCAGAGACCTTGGACCTAATTCAGAAGAAGAAAAACACCTCACACCTTGTTCAGGATAGAGAAAAAAGTCTCCTTCTAGGATTTTGTACGCGGGCGGCAGCACCGGCATTGTTGATCTTGCCTTGATCGAATCACGTCCATATTTAGATGTCACCAAGATGTCACATCAGTATCACGTGTTGAGAATGTGGGCCAAAAATGTGGCATCAGAATGCAAATTGTTGAGTCCGAACGCAGCCTTAGACCGTATGCTGTTAGTATCCTATCGAAGATAATTCTTCACCTCGGCGCACGAACTTCGCAGAGAGGCGACGCAAGCTATCGCGTAGGCGGATGCCCTGTAAAAGGATGTGTGTGTGAGCATCCGTCCGCTGCCGCCTCCCGGGACGCTACTAGTAGAGTAAGCACATCGGTCAACCAGCGATTCCCCCCCGCCTGTTGGTCACCGCTATCTGAGGACTAACCTATAATCAACTCCTGAGCACAGGATTGTTGGGTGACCGCCACCATTAACATTTATCGCATCTGTAACCTAACTTTGGCGCTACTAGTATCTCCTGGCTCACATGACAAATAGAAAAGGCCCCCAAAAAACAATAGTAAGATGCCTCGGCTTCTACTGAATATTCTCACATCACGTCTGTTCTTAGCACGAATTCTCCGCTCCCCCATACGAATCAAATGCCCAATTATGGCCAAGGTCATAATTGTTTTCTGTGGCGGCCCGAGGAACCCTTACCCCGCGTGCGAGATTTCCCCACTCCTTTAGGCTCAAGACCTGAACCAATCATATCGAGCAGAGCCTGAGGAAAGTTATCAGGTCTCTTCTTGCAAATGTTCATGAACTGCAATAGAAATCTGCGGTCATACCTATCGTACCAGTTCATGTGAGTAGAGATCTTGAATAATATGAAAATATGCAAACCTGAACTTTCCATCTTTGGCGTGACGGTTGAGATGAGCGGCGGGGCTGCTGATTCCGACAGGATATGTCATAGCGTTGATATTCTCGATGATCTTAACGGTGGAGGGGGCACTGCAAGAGGGTAGAGGAGCAATGTTGTTTCCGAGCTTATCATTTGAAGGATCCAAATCGCCTGGAAGTTTTTTGAGGTGCAAGGAAGTAGTATTGTTGATACACGGCTACTCACTTGATTTCTCTTTCTGGTGCTCGAAAATAGGTGTAGCTGCAAGACACTCTTTTTCCTCCTCTCTGAGTCGTGCCTTCTCTATGCCATGCAGCTCCATGCTAGAAAGGAGTCAGAAAAATGCGCCTCGTGTTAGCCTCGTGAAGGCCTAGGCGCCTGCGATCAGTGTAATATGATCAGTGGGTGAAACGGCCCAAAGCAGGGTGTTTGAAGGCGTTCATGCAGTTTCGAGTTATACTATTCCCCACCTTCCGAAATTCCGTCCAGTTTAAGAGTCCTTGTCAGTATTTCATTCTCTGGGCCGGATATCACAATTGCAGCACTGAAATACAGTAGGAAGGCTATTATTTTATGGAATTCCTGATCTAAATTTATACACGCAATAAAAACATGTCCTGTGATTCATCTGTGCCAACGCTGGGAGTATGAGGGGCCTCAATTGTAATATATATATTCATGTTCCTCGAGAATTTAAATGTAGACCAAAATTTTCCTTTTAGTGTTGCACATAACGAGTTCTATACGAGAAGCAGTAGGAGGTCCCATTTTTGATATTGCGAACTCGAACTTGAGGCACCATCAAAGACATAACGGCACCACGACGCGTCCCATCCTCGCCAACTATCGACTCGGTCTTTTCTGGATTCGAAATAGAATTAACCAAGAATTTATGACCGCTGAACGAGGAAATATCGGAAAATCCAAAAATAAAAATACCATGAGAAAGAATTTGATCGACGCTTGGAAGCTGGAATATACTTTCATTATCACACGCGTGGGCCTGAAGCCTGAGCAAAACCCGACACAATTTCGTTTCCTCCATGTCTTTCCAAGAAGAAAATAAGCCAGTCCCAGATCCAGCCCCTCGTACAGAGCCAAAGATGCCACACCCCAGAATCAGCTTTCACGCCTTGCGCGAGATTCAAGCCACACTCCGGCGCCTCCAAACCGAGGACCCCGCCCTCTCCCAAACACACACATTCCACTTCCTCGCCCCTCTACTCGCCTTCACATGCATTTTCGCGCTGGGCGTGGTCATCCCCCGCCATCCACAGCTGAAGAATCGCGCCGCCGACCTCGTGGACAATGGCACGGTGGCGCAGATCGCGCAGGCGCTCTCGATAGTAGTGGCGGGTGTCGTAGCCGGGTTGTTGGTACTGAGGGTCGTGATTTGCGTGTTTGCGAGGCTGGGGATGGCGTTTTGTGAAATGGACCTGGACGAGCTTGACCCGCGTCGGCCTGGTGATGAAGCGTTCAATATCACGCCGGCGAACATCTTGATGAGTGGAATATTCAACGGGGATGGTTAGCTGCGATGATGCTGAGAGGCGAAGGCGATGTTGACGACCAATCAATGGCATTTGGAAACTATGAACCATACATACAGAGAATACATGCATATACAACAACGAAGCGAAGCGAAAAAGATATACATATCAACGTCGTAGGTCGACATTGACTCTATAAGGATGTGAAGCATATCGTGGTCAAGGTGCCCATCAAGGGAACACAATCATACGTCTATAGGAGATAGAGGATAAAATGAGTTGAAAGTGAGCCAGCTCTGCACCGAGAGCCGCGGTCATCAATGGTCATCGATCATCAAGGTCGTAAACAAGGAAGAAGACTCGACGGCGAACGGGAGCAGAGGAAAGGGTATCTTGTTAGGTGAGGGTATCTCGGATTTTATGCTTAGAACATGTGTGCCCGCTTCTTTGCCGCAGAGGACCTGCGCCTGCGACGACGTCCAGCGCCACACTGGCCAGACGAGCTTCCAACTGCGGGAGTGGAGCTCGGGCTCGGGGCTGGGGGAGCGTTGTTCGGGGCTGCCGGGGGGAAGACGGGAGGCTTGGAGCCAGCTGCAGCCGTACCGCCTGTCGACTGCACAAAGATGTCGTTCTGTGCACCTTTAAATGGCCCATCAGCGTTTCTTCGGGAAACCAAAATCCATAGGATTTACCATCAGCGAACCCGAGCTTGCTGTTATACGCAGGAGACTTGGGGTGACCAGAAAGATCGTTCCCGGACACCTGAATGTTGTTCCCATCTTGCTGGTTCCAATATATCATCTGCTTCGCGCCCTTGGTGCACTTGGATTGATCGTCCTCACACCAAACGGGGGGTTTCCCGACCGCGACCGGGGCGGTGGAAGTGGCACCGGTGACCATGCACTTGAAGCCCTGGTGATACATGTTGGGCTGGCCACAGCCGTTGGGAACCCAGCCCCACTTTTCGTTAATCATCAATCAGTGGCTGGGAACTTGTGATAAAGCGGGTTACTCACGGCACAGATGCACCCGCCAGGTGGGCAGGCAGGTAGAGCCTTAGGAACCGAGTACGAGGTTACACGAAGCCAGGGAGTGCTACGGGCGCATCAAGATGTGTCAAGAATCGCAAAAGTGTGATATACGTACTGGTAGCGAATGCTAAAAACGACTAGATTTTCAGGAGTCACCTGCGATAGGTCAGACTGTCACGACGTCAGCCGAAATTCTGGAGCCGTCGAGACGCGTCTCGTACCTGGTAGGAGATGGCGAACGCGGTCCCTGCAGCCATGGATTGGTTCTGAGTGTGCACTGACAAGACAGGTAATCAGCCACTGGGTAGGGACTGATGAGGGGTTTTTGCGGCTTACTGTTTGGGGTGGTGATGCAATTAGGTTCGTTCTATGCAGCGACGGAGTTAGTCAGTGTAAGCAAGCAAAAAGCATTGTCATACGTAGTCTGCAGGATAGGTCTTGCCATCAACCCAGTCGCTAGTGTACTTGCCATTGTAAGAGAGCGTTGTTGAGGCGCGGTCCGCTGCAATTTCGACTGTGAAGTCACCGCCAGCTGGCCTGTCACGACATAAACAACGAGATACGAGGCGACGAGGCGAAGAAAACTCACAGTTCGAGAAAGTCTCCATCTTGTGGTGGGAAATTGTCACACTAGAGCCCGCAGATCAGCCTATTGCAAACGCGAAAGATCATAATATTCGTACGTTGTTCGTGTGATGGACTGCGAAAAATAATCAGTTTAAACTTGGAAGACGATAAAGCTGGGCACTTACACCACCATTGGTTCTTGGGCAACATATAGAGGGGCGTAGTGGGGGCAAGGGTGTTGAGATCTTGACTGCCTGTATTTCCCTACTCAATCGATAAGTAGTTGCCAAGAAATGACGGTTGGGCAACATACGTTCAGGCAGTACATACCCTTACTCCATGCTGCGAGATGGGCGTTCACGGAGGATGCAAGTAGGATTGCTGTGGTGAGCAATGCGAGGGTCATTGTTTCAGTGAGCAAGGTAAAAAAGATCGTGGTTGTAGAAGTGAAAGTGGGTGCTCTTGCGAGAAAAGACTGGGAGTGGGAGAAGGGAGAGTAAGTTCGTGTAATTGGAAGCGTAGGGTTCGTGGTTGGGATGATAAGCAAGTTGAGAAAACTCAAAGCGAAAGAATAACATAATGGTAGTCAGGCACAAGATCGGTTGATTGATTGATCAGGTCGCTACGGACAATGGAAAATATCGCCGCTGAGTCTAATTATGCTTCACAATGACCTCGTTGAAGTTCTTCCGGCCCTCCCAGGCTCTGGCACCTCGTCTGGACCTCATTCCTTTCCAATAAGAGCGGATATATAACACATTCCTCGACTCCTCAAAGTTTACATGTAAAATCCTGTAAAATCCACGAGGCATCTTTCCTGAATGTCTATTTTTCATTATTCGGGTGCACAAATATTTGGAACCCGGGTTAGCCGGGCCGCGTAGGGACAATGACGTCGACTTCCTTGGTTTGAACGGCCTCCGTGACAATTAACTATGCCGGCGGCGCAATCGACGCCAGACACAGTCGACGTCACTGTGAAGCCTGCAGCTCGACCTTCAGCGGCACGAAATAAACTACTTGGCTTGGCGATGTAAATGAATACGTTTGTATCGAACCGGCGGGCTCGCTATCATCTCGTAAGTACATCAAGGAGCTATCTGTGGACTCGGCGGCGGCGTTCTCACACGTTCGTTAAAGATTCGCGAAGGTGCTATTAGCTAGCGTTATCAGCGGTGAAATTCATCCAGATATATAGTAAATCTGTAATGAGAATTGCTTGATAGCGGCGTACTTATAAGTTCAATGTATTCAACCGGCGGTGCCCGGTCAGAATCACTGCGAAAGTGAGAATTTACAATATGCTCTCGTATCTGTTCGATAACTGTTACAAAATTCTGCCGGTGCTTACACTAATCGCTTCCCAAGGATTAGGAAAATTTCCAAGATAGGTGCTCAGGCGGGCTGGCGACAGGGCTGACGATTACCTACATGCCAATCCGAGTCATCAAGAAACGCGCACGAGAAAATCTTTTTCGATACTCATCACACCTCAATCTAAGACTTCATTTTCCAACTTTCCATCTGGTATGCATCGCGTGCATAATATAGAACGAAGGTGGGTTAGCAACGGCTTAGCCTGCGTGCATCAATCATCCCATACCTTGGCGTCAGTTGTAGTCACTCTCCAGCGCCCAAGCAGTCGAAATTCCGTGAGCTAGCTGTGCACCAGGTCATCAAATTATTGCCACGTTGTGACGACCCCGGGACTTGATTGTATCTACGGGGCGGCGATATGTTCGTAGTCAATGGTTCAATTGCTCTTCAAGCGTATTAGCCTTACGCATTATGGTGGTGCAAAATCCTGACAGTAGGCCGTGAAGTGCTGTGTAATCATTGAAGTCGCGGTTTCAGGGAAGCACTTCCCCAGTAGGAAGAAGACGAGGACATGAGGAGCAATGATCAAGCCATGGTGATTATCGCTACACTTGAAGTCGCGGTCAAAAAAACGAGGACGGCCAAATAAGAACTGATCAGATTCTGATGTAATCTACATACCAGATGCGAACTGAGTACTGAGGGTTCATTGGTCGCTGAGTATGATTCACCCAAGATTTTATGAGAGGACTGTTCCATTATTATTTGTATATGCCCAAATATATAGGTGGGAATCTAGAAGTTGAAGTATTGTGATCATGAAGACGTCGGATGCGGATCAGACTCTTCGGTAGGCGACTCTAGTCGTGTATCCTCGGAACCCGATGTGTGATCAGTTGCGTCAGTAGGAAGTGGTGTTGGTGAAAGCTGTATTCTTGGTATTTGCAATGGTGTGTCCTCGAATTCGGCCCAGCCGCCCCTCAGTCCAATCTCGACTACCCGTTGAAGGATGCGGGACAGTTCGTCATTTCTATGAACACGTCAAGGTTATGATGAAGTAGTATGAGCTTAGGGTATACGGACCGATGCTTCTCAGCCTGCAGATCGTCCTCCCAACGCGCAGTGATCTCATTGACACGTGTCGTGAGTTCCGTCACCTGCGTACCGAGAGAGTCGAGCTGGTCGTCGACAGTATCACGCCGCTTTGATTGGCTCCGTGACGAGCGCCAGGCTTCACCCAATATTAGCCCGGCCGCGACAGTGAATAGAAATCCCTCTGCAAGGGCATTGGCACCGTTCTCGATCGCTCTACGTGATATTGATGGCACAGGTGAATAGGAGATAGGTTGGAGCTGGTGTGGTGCTTCACGCACCGCGTTTCGGAGAGCGGTCGGATGTGTTTCGCGGGTTCGCCCATAATGTTTGTGCGTAGCTTGACTTCGGTGCGGTAGAGCATTTGTGCTAGGCTCACACAGAACTCACGAAATCGACCATGTCTATCTAATGGTTAATAGATAGTCGTGGAAACAGTCAATTGGAACGCACTCTTTAGCCTGGGCTTTTAGTCGGGAACTGATCGGCTTTGCAACTGTCTACAGATATACATTAATCATGGGGAGAGGTTTTCAGGGATAACTCACTCGAATTACAAGTGTTGCAATCTTGACCGAGGCCATTGGGAAAGATAGGGAAATGTGGGTGGTAAAGTGAGAGTTGATGCCGAAGGTTTACGTGGTGTTACTGCGGAAGGCCGTTTCCAAACAACCGCTAAGCCGCTTGAACGCGCCCACCAAGTCCAAACGCGCATGTATATGCTAACAACTGTACTATTCACCTCCTTTCCCTCAGTTGTGAATATCTGACGTAGTCGCCTTCTAGATATGACGCAATGGCTTCGGGACGGAGTGGGTCGATATAGGAGGTCAAAAAAAGACATAAAAGGCCGCGCAAATCGAAAATAATCGTCACTTACCCTATCATCCTGACCACCACTCACATATCTAACAAAACCCCTAACCTGCTTTCTTGCCCTCGAAATGTTGTTTTTACCTGACGAGGCGCACCGATTCGATCCTAAATACTGCACCCTCTGCGATGCATACTTCAGCTCCAAGGCCCTCTTGCAGCGTCATATGGAATCGTCTGAGCGGCACCCCCGCTGCAATGCCTGTCAACGCAGCTTTCTAAACAAGAACTCTCTTCGTAACGTGAGTAATCTTAGCTTCCTTTCGTATCCAATATAGCTGATTGATTTCTCTCATATCTCTTTCAGCACTATGTCATCTCCTCAAAACATCACTACTGTCGTCCATGTGACAAACTCTTCGAGACACGAGGAGGTCTTCGCGTGCACCTTCAACAGTCATCCTTCCATAGTGACGACTCCGACGATGAGGGTGAAGATGACAGGCTCCCTACAGGTTGGGAGGACGAGGAGGCGAAACGCCAGGATGAGGTAGAGAGGAGATGTCTTACCGAAGAGCCCCTTGTAGTCGATGATGCAGACGCAAAAGCTCTCTCGTCCATACAACGTCGGTTCAAAATGATGGTGAGTTCATCATCGCCGGCCAACCAAGCGCGCGCCCCTTTTGACACACTCTGTTTCAGAAATTCATGGAACGCAGACGCAACGAGGCTCACAAGCCAGCTTCAGAGCCTAGACTGTCGCATACTTACAGTTGCCCCGTGTGCTTGTCTTGCCCAAAGACCTTGAGCGCAACACGGTGTGGACATCTCTTCTGCAGCCCGTGAGTATCATGTACCCCTTTTCTTCTAGAAAATGCTGAAATTTATGTTCCTCAGGTGCATCGAGCGCGCAGTAGAGACTAACGGTGTGTGCCCGTCCTGCAGGAAACCCTCAGTCATGGCACACATCCGCAAAGTTGACCTCGGTGTTTACTAGTTCCCTAGTTTCACCATTGTAACATATATATCAAGACATTCAAATATACCTTTTTTTGTCGAGAAAACATCTACATGTGTACGCAGAGCATTTGGGTGAAGCATGAGCCCTGCGATAACCCCTATCTTATCACCCTTCTCTAAATATAGATCATTCTCGATCGTAAATTAAGTGACTGATTTTCTCCCTCCCGATTCTTTGACTCCGTAACTTTCATCGGAGAGCAGCTAAAATTTCTGCACTGTCGCCTGTGTGGCGGAGAATCGCGATGGCTTGCCGAAGCCTCGGCTTAGCCCGATAATCACCTTGGGTAGTAACTCACTTAGCAGGTTAGGCTGCACCGCATTTATCGACCCATGATCAAGCCAATCTGTACCCGATGTCCTTGTGGTTATCCCCAACCTCTATCGTATGGTGTGCGTCTATCGATGTGATCGATTACCCCACGAAAGCCGAGAGGTTGCGTCCAAGAGAAGACAAGCCTCGGTACCTTGCGGCGATCGCCAAGCTCTTTCAAATATTTATTAAGTTGAATATTCCAAGGTGGCACAAATTATATACCCCCGCATCTACATTTACCTAGACACTCCCCACGCACCATGGACTTTCTCAAGAAGCTAAATCTGAACGATAATCCGCCTCCCAACGCCTCTCCCGCCCACGGAAAGCAGAACGAGCTCATCGGTGGTTTGCTCAACGCCGCGGCTTCCTTTGGCGGGGGACACTCGACATCCCAATCCCCTCCCGCGCCCTCGGCCGATGTAAAGAAACAAGATCACGGCAGCTTATTTGGGACAGCCGCGTCGTTCGCCGCCGGGCTCGCATCCCACCCCCAATCCCCACCACAATCCGCGAATCCTGCAGCACCACCTCCCAGCCATGCGAAGAAAGACTCCTCCGATTTCCTGGGCGGCTTGCTTAGTACTGCACTTGGAGGTAGCTCGCAGTACCCTGCACCGCCCCCAGAGCCCAAGAAGGAGGAGGATCTGTTCGGCAAGATCAGTTCTGCTCTCGGTGGGCACGGTGGGGTGCATAGTCAGGTACCACCGCCGCAGAAGGACAACGGGCTGCTGGGAAAGCTGGGCGAGGTGGTAGGTGGCGGAAGGAAGGAAGATGTGCCGCCGCAGAAGCAGTCGTTGGGCGACAAATTGAACTCGGCGCTTGGTGGAGGGCAGAAAGGCGAGGAGAAGGAGGGTACGTTGTCTACTTTATTTGTGTATTCCGGAGTAAATTTTTTTCTATTAAATAGATGCCCTGGACAAAGGTTGGCATTTTCTTAAAAGACATTTGAAAGGCCAATGCTGATATCCCCCCCTGCAGCGATCGATTTTTTCCAGGAGCATGTCCTGAAAGAGGGCCAACAGAAGAACGAGACGGCGCTTGAGCAACTGAAAGACAAGCAAATCGCCGACACTATCCGCAAGCAGTTCAAGAACGTCACTGGGAGGGAATTCCCCGGGAGTGGGCACGGCCAGAAGTGATACTTGACTCGTTATGGAAATTAGTGGCGCAATTGGACGGAATTATTTGTATCAAATGCAAGGGCTTGTGCCAAGTGTTAGATATAGCTCCGAGAACGAAAGAAGGCCGCCGGCAGCCCGCCTCTTTCCAAGCAGCGAGATTTTTAGATGACACGATGAAGGCGCCGAGGTCTGCGTTGGGTGCCACTGGAACAAGCGAAAGGTGAGTACTCGTACAAGCAGTGATGGCGCCGACAAACTTGACCCCTTGTCTATTTGTCGGGGTCAAGCTATTTGTCGGGGTCTGACTGGGTCTTGACTACAGTCAAGCCGTCAAGCCGTGACTCGGCACGTGCACCAATTGACAGTCGGTAGC
>JABCKI010006243.1:0-10314 GCA_018282025.1 Sphagnurus paluster
ATCACCAGTTTCCCAGGTGCGACTTCCCGGTAATCAGAAGATCACTCCCACCCTCAAATTACATAGATTTATCGCGGCGGTGTATTTCAAGGAATACGTGTCATACCTCCTTGTCATCGGCGTCGCTGAATTTTCATTTACGATTTCTCCGCCCGCCGGTATCGTTTTTTCCCATTGATTTAATGTTAGACGGAAACAGAAGGCGACTGAACATCTTAAGTAACATGCTCAGGTCAAGTGATTAATATTTCTCATTATAACTGGGAAGTACGCTCAGTCTCTGAGTTTTGTAGTCATAGACACCGGAAGGCCTGCTTTCCCAGAGGACTCTAACTTGCACATGCTCATCTGGACTGCTTGCCTCAACATGCGCCAACTACGGATCGCGAGTACGCCTCGTCTTCCTACGACAGGTTACTACGCGTTAGGAGCTAGCCTTGATGCCGTGCAGCTACTATTGACTGGAGCTATATGACGACACTGCCGGGCCAAGTACTCTATCTTATCCCAAAAGATCTCCGATCGACCGCAACTGTTACTGCAGGAAATGCATATACTCCTTCGGAATGGCAGAGTGCCATAACATCTTGCCAACGACCTACAATAAGTGTGCATCACGGAGGCCCGGGGCCAGCATCGCGTTTCACTCTGCACTTCGAGCCAAAATCTGGGCTTGAGCTGTTCAACTTGAAATCACGTCAAGACAAAACTATCGCGACGCTCGGGCGCTGCCATCTCACACCACCCACGAACATTTTGGCAGGCCGAAGAACGCACGTCGTTATCATGATGTTGCGCTTCGCGACCTCTAGGAAGTGATATGGACCAATATTCATTCACCCTTCCAAATTTCCGGCGTGAACGCAATATGATTAATTTACCGCATACATGCAGCGAGTCGGACTCGGAGATGATTAACATTCACTTTACGGCGGTGCCCCAACTCCCAATCGCGCGTGGGGCATCTGCCCATTCATCTGCGACGTCGAAATCTTCATCACTTCTTCAACGTCAACACCTTACATATGCGTCCATGTCTAGGCCTCGTCTTTTCCCGAGAACGGCGTATTCCTGCAGAGTTTCTCCGAGCAGAGTCGGCCGATGCCGTCAAGCGAACTTCCAAGTGCCAAATGTTCAGTGCGTTTACGGTTTCAAGACGACATCACTTCAGCTGATCCCCTTGGATTGATTTGAGAACTCATATATATAATTTAAGCTCAAGGATATCTGCAGCAGACACCCACGACGGGCGCCTCGGCCTTGCGATGGCAACTACTATAAACATTCGAAATACGAAGTACACCTGTGTTTTTCTGAGCTATCTGTGCAATCGTGATCTAGAAGAAAAGAAGCGTGTCTGAATATAGGATTGGTAGTATCCTGCAGCTGTCTGACTGTCATGAATCAGATTCATCAAATCCACGATACTGGCAACGGTCTGTCGATATCACACACCGATGATAATCAGCTTACTCACTACCTACTGCGACGGAACACGACGGGGTAGCGCGCAACCTAATTGAGGCTACATTAAGTATGGATATGCGTACCGCAGGGCCCAGGCAATTCAAGGCTCCGGCGAAACGCCCGTCGCCACTTTCACAGGCTTATACTCTCAAGGTTGATTCTAGCGCGCGCCTAGGAGCTTCGAGCCACGATAAATATGAGTGATTAGCATCATGCCAAACACTAAGCTGTGGAGCCAGCCTAGTACTTGCGCTTCGAGGCAGGGGGTCACTCCATTTTGCTTGCTCAGAGCCACCCACACATGCACTTACACGAGGGTCACTAGGCGTTTCCAAGAATGATATTGTGGGCTGCGTTACATACTTGCCATATCAACTCATATTGAACAGATACCATCATCGTCCAGGAATACGATGCGTAAGAAATTAGAATCCACGTAGGTATAGCCGTGGGAGCAGTAATAAGCAACAAGCGCTAAGCGCTCAACGCAGGCGTTGGCGGTCGCACCCGCCGCTCGCCGCACGGCAAAGGCCCTTGGGGGAGGACGGCAGTGTTACTTTGATGCGGGGGGCGTATCGGCCCAGATGGGCTTCGTAGCTTCCGGGCTCGTGTCGTTGGCACTCTGGGGGAAAAACAACAAGAATTAGGAAATTTGTGGGCGTGGGTAGGAGGGCGCGGGCGGCGGTGAGTGGACGACCGGTTGTAGATAGATATATGGGTTTGTGGAGGCAAAGAAGTCGAAGTCGAAGCAGAACCCAAATTTGATTCGGATGATGCGTGTGCATAGTAATGCGTATTTGTGTGGTTTGTGCGATCACAGCAGGCAGGGAAAATAGACGCGGGAAGTTGAACGGAATCGGAAACGAAAACCCAGTCAGCATGCTGCACTGCGCACAATAGAAATACGAAATTTCGGGGACGACCGGGCATGGGCACTAACACGGCCTCAGCGGCGATTGGGGAGCGAACAGGTGGTGTTGCCCAAGACTTGAGCGAACTAGGGAGAATTTGCCCACTGACCTGCTGTGCGTCTGTGTGTTTCTTCATCTCCGCTTCTCTAGCGAGCCGTTGGGCCTTCGCGGCGTCGACTTTACGCCGCAGATCGGGTGCCATTTGCTAGAAAAGTGCCAGTGTGAGGAGTCAATACGAAAACACGGACGCGAAGCCATAAAGTACTAGTATTGGTATTGGTATTGAACGCGAATAACCGCAGGCCTAGGGGGCCTCATGCGCCATGCATTAGATCCCATGACACAGAGGCGTAATACCAAGACGCCGCGCGCGCAGGCAGCGCCGATACAGACTCTGAGAAGCACGCAAAAGGAAACCACAAAAAAAAAACACGCAGCTTCAGAAGCACACGCGGACGAACACGCACGAAAAAAGAAAGAAGGTCGAAAGAAAGACAGAAGACGGAACACCGGAGCTCGGGCCACCCGAATCGACAATTCTGGATTCTGGATTCCGCGAGTGCGGAGATTCCGAAGCCAGAATGGAGCTTAAAGGGATAAAACAGTCCGCAGTCACTCACGTTGTACAGCTGTTCTTCGGAGGGTGTCGTAGCTGGTGCGCAGCAAGAACGCGTTAGCGCTTCGTTTCACATTCCACGCGCGCGCGCGTGGGGGAGAGACGTGACGCATGACGCACCTTTCATCAGGAGCCAGCCCACACCCATCACTGCATGCACGCGCGCCCGCAGAGCACGGCGGATTACAGTTGGCGTTGCAACATGCCATATAGCGTATAAAGTATAGCAGTGATGGTGATAGTGATTCGAAGTGTAATTCAGTCCGGGCGCCAGACGGGATTGTCCGTGTCCGTGTCCGTGTGTGGGTGCGTTCGTGTTCGCGTTCGCGTTCGTGGAAGAAGCGCGACGGAATGGGAATGGGATTGGGCGATCGAGTGGGAGATGGAAGCCAGACAAGCATCGAGCATCGATAAGAGGGTCCGTCCGGTGTATTTCGTATTCGTATTGGCGTTATTGCGTTATTGCGAATTTAGCAGGACAGAAAAAAGCGAGAAGGGGCGTGGTGGAGAGATGAGGCGAGAAGAGAAGAGAAGAGAAGAGAAGCGAGATATGTGTGTCCAAAGTTGAAATGGAGTGGGATGGGGAACATGAGACATGGTCATGCATGCAGAAGAAAGAAAGAGACGACGTACGTCCGATTGAAGCGCCTGTGAAGCGCACCCACGGGAAGCTCTGCATTTCGGGATCAGTGTCAGTGTCGGCGTCGGCGTTGGTGTCGAGAGATACAGTTGGTTCTTCAGCTTCTTGGAAGTCAAAGCTGGACTTGGTGGTGAGTAGCTGAGACGCGTACGTCACGGGACAGCCGAATACTCGTGACGTGCACATTGCAGTGTATGCTTCGTTGTACGGGGGCCTATTAACTACCGAGTAGAGTATGCTGCATCCTGCGTATGACTGTATGAATCGACCAAAGGGTGTCCAAGTGGGGAATAAATATGCAGAAGTGCGGGGATGCAGGTGAATGTGATATGCAATGACCAAGGCGATGTATGAGAATGGGATGCATGAGATCGACAGCGAACAAAAAAAGATGGGAAACAGGAAACGGAGGGGGAGATATAGAATACGGGAGATGAAAGCGAAGCAAAGTTGATAGCACAACAACAACAGCGGTCAGAACGAACACCACAAACTCACGCCTGCACGCCCCGCAATGGCTGCTTGCGCTTCCCCGAGAAGCCAAGCATATCACTCGAGCGCCGGCTCCTCGCCTCAATCTTCGCGAGCTCCTCCTCCCACTCCCGCATGCGCTCATCCGGACCGACGTCCATCTCCCCACCCGTACTCGACACACTCGACGTGCTCCGCGTGACACTCCCGCTCCCGCTTCCCGGGCTGCTCGTGCTCGTCGTGCCATTACTGCTCCCGCTGAACGCAGTCGTGATCCGCGGCGCGGATGCAAACAGGCTCCCCACGACGCCACTGCGTCTCTTGCTCTCGGGCGCACCCGCACGCTTCGTGTCCGCCTGGCCCTGCCCCTGGTGCCGGCCGAACGTCTCCCCGCCGTCGCTGCGCTGCTCGTAGTATCCCGCCTTGACCATCCGCGTCTGCGCCCCCGCAAAGTCGTACGTCCGCGGGCTGTCCCGCGGGCCCGCACTCGTATGTGGGCGGCGCGGCGTCGCGACCTTGGGGCTGAGCGTCGCCTGTCCACCGGTCACGCTACCCGTGCTGCCCATGCCCTTCTTATACGGGGGTGGCGGCGGCGGGAGGTCGTCCCCAGCGCCGTGATATTTCGTCCGTCTGGGGGATTTGCTCTTCGAGCGACCGTGCGCGTAGCTATTGAGGAGGTCGTTGTACTTTGCGAGCGCGAGCTGTCGCTCGGCGGTGTTGGTCGACACGATGAGGAGCTCCTTTTCGCCGAGCTCGATTGATTCAGTACCGTTGGGGCTGGAGACACTGATCTATGAAAACCACGAGGCCGAGTTAGCGTATGTTAATTGGGGTAGACGCCAGGTTCCGCGCATCGGAAGCGAAGCGAACAAGCAGGAGAGCAAAACAGGAGGCTGGTCTCACCTTGACGCGGGCGAAGAAGCGCACGGAGACGAGGTCGGACTGGATGGTCTCGCCGATGGCCCAGCGGCTGGGGGACTTGGCGGAGGGCCACTGGAGGGTGACGGTCTTGGACGCGATGCCAGACTCGTCGCGGGTAAAGGTGCCGGAGGACTCTGCGCCTACTACGGGTGTGATGATGGATTTGGACGGTAGTGAAGTGGAGGAGTGGGAGGTGGATGCGGTGACGGGGTGGTGGGGCGTCGAGGAAGAGGCTAGTGGGAGTAATGGAGAATCTGACGAGGTGGATCCAGACGTGGGATACATGGAGTGTGGGGTGATAGTGGTGTTGGAGGAAACATCCGAAGAGACGGTGGCGACGCTGTTGAATTTCTGGGGAGCATGTTCCTGATATGAGGGGGAGCCAGAGTTGGGGCGAGAGGAGAGTGATGACGCCGGGGAAGGCCGAGGCGATGGGGGGTTGGACAGGGAGGGTTGAGTGTCAGGAGAAGAGGTCTCGTTGAGGTGGATGCGGCGCTCGATCATGACGGTTGCGCTGCGGATCGAGACGTTCTCGTCAAGAGGAAAGAGATAGACAGGTATGGCCACGATGTCTAGTGGACCAATGGGAGACGTGGGGGCATGGATCGTATAGCGGACGCGGGGGGCTTTTGGCTTGGTTGTCTGGTGGAGAAGCAGAGGTTTTGGGGGTGGCGGTAGAGTAGGCTCGTGTGGTGGGAGGTCGTATCGGACAAGAGGCAGCTCAAAGTGCTTGACTTGGCGAGAACCTACGCCAGATATGGGAACATGTGTGAGGACTAGAAGGAGATGAGCGAAAGCCAGAGCTAGAGAACACGAGACGGACCTGCTTCGACCCGCCACATGCAGCGATAGTCGACAAAGACTGAAGTGCTGAATCCGGCAACGTTTGCAGGGACGGTGATGCGAAATGGAAACTCGAGGTCGTCGATGGGGGCATACTCGTCTGCGTCTGGCTTTGACCAGAGGACCTGGGTGTAGTCTACGAGGACGTTGGAGTGGAGGACACTGACGCGACCAAGGCGCGACTCGTAGCAGCGGACAGAGATGGTGATGGACTGTGCCAAAAGCTGCTTAGCATCGGCGTCGATTTTTGTGCGCACGACTGTGTGGGGTGAGTCAGGGTGGGTTTGGGAAGAGGCGACGACTTGCCTCCCTCTACTCTGACTGGGGTGAGGCCAAGATAGCCAGCATAGGGAAAGTAGCGGAGACCCTGGTTTCCTGGGGAGAGGTGAGTGGGCGAGGGCAGGAGAGACGGCAGACGCACCCTTTGTGGAGGAGAGGACGAGTTGGACCATTGGGGGAGGAGGAAGGGAATCGATGATGACCCATGTTGGATCTGGATAAAAGGCTTTGGAATTAGGAAGCGGCTTTCGAAGCGGCCTGCGAAGCGGCAATGCCAGATCGAAATACAACTCGCTTCCACACAACCGAACAACCACCATCAATCTTCCCCGTGGGAAATACTCCCCCCGCCCGGCCTTGTCACCGTCACGCCCTTCCTCGCTGTCCCCAACGTCCACCATGCCCTCCTCCCTCTATGTCCCCATCCTCCTCGGAGGCATGATCCTCACGGTATGTTTCCTCTCTCTTCTTCTCCAGCACCGCTCACTCGCCCCCAGGGATCAAGCAACTCCCTTTGGTCAAAGTGGCAGGACATGCAATGTGTCGAAAACTGCTCAAACCCAGATCCCTCCACACACGTCCTCTATGAACAGCCAGTTTGGCAGACCCTCCAGATGTTCCGTATGTCCTTCTTTCTTATCCCCAATCTACTTCTGACAACCGTCCTAGTTGGAGAAATGCTATGTCAGTCACATCCGTAACCACTCCATGTGCTACCATTCATTTCTTCCTAGGCTTTTTACCGGTCCTCTACACGTGGCTAAACTCCCGCCGCCAATCGCCTTCTGTTCACCTGCCCCCTGATTCCGAGCATGATCCTCACGTTGCCATCAAGCTCAACGCCTCCTCCCAGCACCTCACCGGCTGGAGTGTCCTCCTCCTCTGGATCCCTGCCATATGTGATCTCACTGGAACTACCGTAACTACCTTTCCCCATACCTAGCCCTGCATGACCTCATTCATTACTAGTTGATGAATGTCGGCCTCCTATATACCCCCGTCTCCATATATCAAATGACTCGTGGCGCCCTCGTCCTCTTCGTAGGCGTCTTTAGCGTCATCTTCCTCCGCCGCCGTCTCTGGCTCTATCAGTCAGCTTTTTCTCCATTCTCCTATCTTTCATCTGTTCACTCCTCTTCCGTAGATGGGTGTCTCTCATCATCGTCATGACAGGTGTAGCTTTGGTCGGATTCAGTGGCTCCCTCATCAAAGATGCCATAAAGGAATCCCCTCTCCCGTCTCTCCTCGGCCTCTCCTTTGATGAGACAGAAACTTCAGAGCCAGAACCCAAAGAAATCGGCCAAGTCCTCGTCGGTCTGTTTCACATCCGCTCTATCTACGCACACCCCGATATTCACTGTCTTCCTCAGGTGTCTTCTTCATTCTCTTTGCCCAGATCTTGTAAGTCACAAGACATCTGTCTGTCTTATTCCGAGATCGGGTCAGTCTAAATCATATCTACCCCGTAGCACCGCCACCCAATTCGTTGTTGAAGGTCCGTATTAGTCCATTACGCTACAGCCAACAATCTAACGTCAACTCAAATCACCAGAAAAGATCATGGGTACGATTCGTTTCAGATTTCATCACTCCCAATCTAACCTATTGCAGCGAAATACTCTGTGGCGCCCTTGGTCGCAGTTGGCTATGAAGGCTTGTTTGGCACCATCTCTGTCCTCATGCTCTTCCCCATCCTCTCTATCCCCTCCATCTCCAAGCTCACTCCGTTCTTTGACCTCCCCCGTGGCTGGCATCAGATGGTTGACAACGCGCCCGTGCTCAACTCGGCCCTTGCTATTGCCATCAGCATCGCGTTTTTCAACTTCTTCGGCCTTAGCGTGACGCGCCATGTCAGCGCCACAGCCCGTTCACTCACTGACACCTGCAGGACACTCGCGATCTGGGTCATCAGCCTCGGGCTCGGCTGGGAGACCTTCCTCTTCCCGACATCGCTCCTCCAGGTCCTCGGTTTCTCGCTGCTCGTCTATGGCACCGTACGTCCTCGCATTCTCCCCGTCCTATCCTGCCGCGCCCCGCGTTATCCCTGTCCTTGCTGACCCACACATAGTTCCTCTTCAATGACCTCATCTCGAGGCCGTCGTGCCTCCCCGGCCCCGACAGCGCGATCAGCATTGCAGGTGACAACGACGAAGAGGAGGCCCTCCTCACGCAGTCCATCCTCGACGAGACCGCCGCGCTCCCCGCCGATCTCGGCCAGGGCGGCTTCGACGTGGTTCCGGAGAGTCAGATCCAGCGCACCCGCCCCACGCCTTCCGCGACGTGATCTCACTCTCACTCGCTTACTCTCGTCGCTCCTTGAACTGCGTTCTGGGCTCCGACGCGCCCCGTGCCCCTCGTTTGTGTTTATGATATCTATTCGGGCCTGCCAGTAGACGTCAGCGCACATGTGTACCATATATCTTGATTCTTGCTTTCTTATCCTACGTTCTTTGCTATTGCTGTGCTGTCTTCTCGGAATTGGATTTACGTTCATTAATGCTTTGTTCGTGTGTGCGGTTCTGAGGATCCCGGAATAAGTGTGCTTTGAGTGCGCACTTACACGGGCAGCTGTACGCCGCACGCTTAACGTCGTTGGGCGATCCCAGGTGTGACAGTCAGTGCCCAGTGGAGTAGCGGCAAGTGCGAGCGGAAGCGCGACTCGAGCATGTGGTGCCCCTGGCGCGGTCGGGTACTAAGGGGGTCCTCTGCTGCCCGTTGCCCAACGTGGAAGTATGCGGCAGGGCTATGTGCCCCAGTGGCGAGTGCTAGGGCAACACCCGCCCTTTGTTATTTTTTTTCCACATGCTGTATTATTATTATGGAATAATGGACTGTGACTGTACGGGTACCACCGTACCGGTGATTTCGATGGTCCGGTCATACAGACGACGTCAGAGCGCCAAGTTGGGAAGTCCCCATCCCCATGGCCGGAAGTCTACCCTAGGTGCGATTTCCGCGCACTTTCATGATCAGCTTTTTCTCGTCTGTTTTACTTATGCGAGTGCTACTTTTCTTAAGCGTATGTCTTCGGAGGCGGCTATATGGCGCTGCAGCGGTAATTCGTATCCGTCTTGTTATCTCACGTCGACGTCACCCCCAAAAATGAGCTGGCATTGGTAATTCTTTCTGGTGTCTTCTACGAGCGCTGCGGGCGGGCTATTATAGGGTGTAACATCCCTTTTAATTTATCGCTACTTATGATCATGGCCATGGCCATCAAGTACGATCCCCAAAGCATTATTTCCAATTTCTCCACCGACCACACACCACCCAATTGGACATCCGTGGCGTTATTCAAATTAAAAATTTATGAGCAGTGTGGCCGCGCCACTCCCAAGCCCTGTAGGAAGCTGAAGGAACATGTCCACCGGGACCTCCGGGAATCACAATCTGCAAATATCTCCTAGCACTTGGTATAGATCTAATGAACTTGCGAAAGCGCCGTGGTCCTATACATTCGCCACATGGCGCACGACAAGTTCTCGCTGCGGGATATCGGAGACGTCGGACATAAATATGCAATATGCGCTGCAGATGCAGATGCAGATTCCTTCTACACTCACGGCGGTCGAGACCATCCCACATTCAAGCTCAAGCCCCACGCCAGCGCCGCGCAAGTTGTAACAAAACGGACCAAGACGTCGCACACCACATGGCGCGTCGCAGGGTCGCGCCTCGAGCCCCTCCGGCGGGGGGTGCGCCGCGCTGAATTTAACTCGAATGGCTTATTTTAAACACATCAACGCACAACTGCCACCTGCCATGATGGTTCGCTACTCAGTGCTCAGTGCTAAATCCCGTCCTACGCGCTGCCAGCGGGTAAGCGGGTGGCAGCGACGTCAGACTCTGCAGAAGACCTGACCGCTGGCGTACACCGCCATTTGTATTACACATGGTTTCAATGGGATCAATAACTGTTGAACCCACGATATTTGTTGATATGTAGGGTTTGTGATTTCCACGATACAGTCATGTGTGGCTTTTCCAGCCAACCTCAACATGAATATCATCGAGCCACCACATTGCCAAAACTCTGTAATCCATACTGTAACCCCTAACCCATGACCACTCATATTTTTTATATTTTACTGCATGTTACAACGCGGGCGACGTTAGATAAGGCCCGGCTCATGTTCCAAGTTGCAGAAGAGTTGAGCAATGCCGCT
>JABCKI010006244.1:0-10296 GCA_018282025.1 Sphagnurus paluster
TTGCAATAATCTGGCAGGTTGCCGAAAAATCATAACTCGAAAAAGGTAATATACGATTTTTTCAAATTTAGTGATGGGCAGACGGTCCGGGCAATGCGTACACTTCAACGACAACTGCGACTCGTTGCGCGTCAAAACTGAACTTTGAAGTACTGAAGGCGTTCGTAACTGTTTGTAGAATACATTGTGAGCAGTTTCAAGCAGGTACATCAAGGTGTAAAAGGTGGCGTAATGGGCCATCTTTCTGTTGTATACTAATGGTACTTACTATCATTCATTGCGTCGACTCTAATTACATATATGTAGAGTATATGTGGAATTAAACATATGTCAGTCTTTCCGAGAAAAAGACTGAATACCGCCAGTATCGGGGCCCTGATGGGTATTATCATTTTTAAATAGAAATAGAATCGATGAGCTGGAGCCTGGGATTGCTAGATAGCCAGCTGGGCTTCAGACCACTTGCAACCAACATGCGAAGCAGATGAATCATCTCGTTGGCATCGGTGAATTTTAAGCACCCGACAATCGATACCACGATCTCATCTCTTGTCATGACATATTGACGACAGAAAGGCCCAAAATTCGGCTCGCGGGAGAATCTCAGAACAAGGGGAGGCAGTAAACACGTACTATATGATACAGAACTTCCCGTGCATTTGATTTAATCCAGATCGAATTCGCAGTGGCTCGCCTTTTCTTCCTTGTACCGATAACATAGTTCCCTGTGGAGGGGCCAGGCCTCCTTCTGGTGCTCTCTAGGACATTTTATCAAAAGCCAAAAATGGGAAAACATATTTCTTTCATATTTTAACAAACTCACCTGGAGCAATACACGCTAACCGTGCACGAAGCACACCGCCTCACGCCCTGTCTCACGCGACACCCACTAACCCAGCATTCTCGCTTGAGCGCCCTCTTGTCGGTCTCCAGTGGGATATCGGGCAGTGGATCATCGTGATACCATTCCTACTCAGCAAACCTTCAGCACCTTGCAACCTGCGTTGGCTGAAAAAGCCAAACGCACACTCTCCGATTCAGCTTGAACCTCGGGCACTTTTATATCTACGCGGAAATATTCTCCGATGTTGCTGTCGTATATCCGGTCTTTTCCAGCCGGCACAATACCATGGAATGGATCTCGCTCCAAGTAAACGAAGACACGCCTCCTCGTCTCCTGGTCTAGGTTTTGCAATACCTGGGAAGGACTAAGCACGTGTAGATTATGCTCAATCCAAGCGCCGAGCTCCTCTATCCTGGATGCAAATGCCTCAAAGCGAGCCTAGTATGAGCATCGAGGTACCCACGTCTCCTGCTCCTCGAAATCATGCCTGAGCCGCCGACAGAGCTGCGCGCGTGTGGCACAAGCGAGTAGGAAGTCCTTACTATTCTTTTCGTATATTGCCTCCAGGAACTCTGGAGTGAGCATCGCTAGAGTCTCAGTGTCATATTGTGTGTCACGTCCGACGTGCGCCCGCGCAGCGGCCAGATACGTACAAAGAACCCTTACGGGGATGGAAATAGTAAATTTCTATCAATATCGTGTCGATGTAGGAAGCACTGAGGAAGGGCGTACAGATTTTTCTGGATGGAATTCTCTGGGGTCAAGATCTGGTGCTGCTCTAGACAGTACTGGAGTTCTTCTAGTGCCTCCCCGATGCGGATCGGGTTCATAAATCGCATTATCAATACCACCCGCCATGCTTAGTTGCCAAGATGAATCAGATACAAAAAAGTAAATACAACCAGCGGAGCACCTACCGATATTGTCAAGGGTGACCCTCTTAATCAATTCGAGTCTCTGTCTTCCTTTAAGACCAAGTGTGTCGCACATCTCTTGCGGTGGAATATATGCGGCCTCACAGACACCTATCTCTTCCCATCGGACGGTATCAGGTGGACCAGTGAGTTCGACGAAGAGTACACGAAGGTACGCGACAAGTTCCATTTTCTCTGCATCTGAGACTATATAGGAATTTTTAATAGGATAAATAAGTGAGAGAGCCTCGCGATGAAAGGTTTGGGCATACGTGTGTTATCGTTCCGGTACCAGAGAGGGTTTGGCTCTCGAAAACCTGGCACTCGGAGGTTGATCAGCATAGCTGACTAGATATAATATCTTACCTTTTTTCAATGGAGCAATTCTCCTGTCTGGCATTGATATAAGTAGACGCAGGTCGGTGCATCTTGAACTTCTCGAAGAACGTCACAAGTCCGCGCGACGCAGGCAACCGGCCCAGCCAACGCGTCCATAGCGCACGTGCCTATGACGGCGATTGCCGCGATCACCCTCTGACCATCTTTGGCAGAATACCCCTCATTGTCGACTCTCCACCAACTAGCAACACATAGCAACGATGGCAGACCAACTCGTAAGCCCTTTCCTGTACAGCATAATTACCTCACTGACTATGTTGGCTTATTTTTGCGCTTTACGTATGCTCTTCCAATCGAATGCACTGGCGTGCGGGATGTAGTCTGAAGGTACGCAAGATCGCGTATGATCACCCTGCTCATTTCGAGGAGCCTGGTGCAGCTGAACCATAACGCTAATCTACTCGTTTTCCATACAGAGCAAATTTCGGGTAAGTTCAAGTTTCGACGCGCCATAAGATCGCGTGTGCTCACTCTGATAAATCACACAGAATTCAAGGAGGCGTTTTCCCTCTTCGATAAGGGTCAGGCTTTTCTTTCTTTGTTCATTTCACTGAAAATTCCAACGTGGCATAACGTCATCCACAGATGGAGACGGTACCATTACGACCAAGGAGCTTGGCACCGTTATGCGCTCGCTCGGACAGAATCCGACAGAGGCGGAGCTGCAGGACATGATCAACGAAGTGGACGCAGACGGAAATGGCACGATCGACTTCCCTGAGTTCCTGACAATGATGGCACGCAAGATGCGTGACACAGACAGCGAGGAGGAGATTAAGGAGGCGTTCAAGGTCTTCGACAAGGATGGGAACGGCTACATCAGTGCCGCTGAACTGCGGCACGTCATGACCAACCTTGGTACGTGCGGAAATCGCGTGTCCAGCTTGTGTGCTAATGTCACTGGTGTAGGCGAAAAGCTCTCTGATAGCGAGGTCGATGAGATGATCAGGGAAGCGGACATCGATGGTGACGGCCAAATCAACTACGAAGGTAGGGAAAACCTCTTTCTTTTCGATTTATACGTACTAATAGTTCTTGTATTCCTACAGAATTCGTCAAGGTGATTGAACATGATCATCTCCTCTTGCGCCGGTCTAAACTGACTGTCGTTTCCTTTCGCTTCCCATAATAGATGATGTTATCAAAGTAAGCTTGAGCACTATTTAGTTACAACTGACTGAGATGACGATTTAATAGTTAAAATCAAACTTGGTGTAGCATAGCTTTAAGTCTTATATCCGATCTATGTATGTTACCAGTGACCTCCTACCGCCTCTTCTCATGAGCTATGACATTGATAGTGACAGTGATCATCATCTGGTCTGCGATTGTGCTTTTGACGAGATCGGTTGAGACACTAAGGAATGCCGTGACGTACAGCCACAGGCGAGGCATAGCCGTTTGCTGCGCCAGTGAACACAGGACTTGTTGTAAAGCGAAGCTGTCAATATCATACCGTAAACGCTGCTATATGGTGATATGTCAAGAAGCGCTAGCGCTCGATAAGCAGAATTATATAAATAACCAGATGTCAGCGCCCAACAACATTGTGCTTGTCTCTTGACGTCCGTAGTCACCGGTTCACCACACAACCACTAGTCCTTATCAATCCCTTATCCACACCTCTCTGTCCCTCTCCTCCAAACCACTAAGCACCCCCTTTGCGCAGTAAACGCTGAAAAATGGCCGCTAATGTTGAGCTGGTGTGTCTACCTGGAAACCAGATCCTATAGCCTCTTCTTGACGTCATTTTCCCTCTTTTTTACTTACGCGTAGACTGAGGGTTCGTGGTTCGCCTCGACTAATCAGCTTCCCGATCTCCAATCCTGACCTCTCTCTCGTGTACTAACAGAGCAAATCGAAGGTACGTCAGCCCTCAGCCCTACGATCGATAAATCTAACTTTCTTTTTTAGAATTCAAGGAGGCATTCGCGCTCTTCGATAAAGGCACTTTAGCGCGCTTTCCATCAGCTAGCATTCGCTGACGCACTCGCCGCTAGACAACGATGGCACGATCACACATGAAGAGCTCGGCACGATCATGCGTAAGCTCGGGCAGGACCCGACAGATGAGGAACTGCGCGACATGGTGCGCGAGGTCGACACGGACCAAAATGGCACGATCGACTTCGATGAATTCCTCAACATGATGGCGAAGACCATCCAGGGCGTCGATGATGACGAGGAGATGGAACTCGCTTTCAGGGTGTTTGACAAGGACGGCAACGGAACGATCAGTACAGATGAGCTACGGATTGTTATGCAGAGTCTGAGTGCGTCGATCATCTCTTTTTGGTTTTTCTTTTTGTGCGTCTGGGTAAGCTGATATACGCAACGTGCTCTAGATGTCCACCTGACGGAGGGTGAACTCCGTGCGATGATGCAGGAGGCAGACGCGAATGGTGATGGCGAGATCAGCCTTCCAGGTACGCCTTCGCTTAATTCCGCAGTTTTTCGGGTTCTGAAGTTTTGGCGATTACAGAGTTCAAGAAGGTGAGCGCTCCGCCCCTTCATATCTGCCCATTCACAATACTGATCCTACATATAGATGATGTTATCGGGCTGATAGGCCAATGTACAAATACCCTCTATGGATGGATCTACCACAGGAATCTAGGGCAATCACAGCAGTTATTTCGCTTTCTCTCACTTGCATTGTACCGACATGTTACCACTATATTTGATCCAGTTGTTGTAGGATTTACTATGAAAGAATTTTCTCTTCATTTTCATCACAATTTTGAATCAATCATTCCTCTCTCACCCGTTCCAGTATCTGATATTTCTCGTCAGTGAATGATAAAAAGGCCAACCAGACTGAAAATTCCTGCGCAACGTTCAAGTTTCCAAGGGTCGCTTGAAACTTCAAGAATGACATCATCTAATCACCCAAAATAGGTAGCCTCCAAATCCGGCTTCGGGCACGCGTCATGAAACCCTATATAAAGCTCTCATTCATCCATTCTACCTCTCCGCTCAACCAACAAACCAACAACAATGCCCTCCTTTTTCAAGAAGCTCACTAACAGATTCAAACGCAAGAGCCAAGACGGCGGTGCATCACAGCCCGCCGCATCCACCACCGACGCTCCCCCAGCAGTGGCTGCCGCTGCCGCTGAGCCAACCTACTCCATCCAACCTCATCCTGCCGTACGTATACTGTCACAGTGCACGATGTGTAACACCAATACCGACTGACTGACTGGGCGATTCGATAGACGACAAATGACCCAGCAGACCTCCAGCCCAAGCAGCCTGGAGGTGGACTCGCCACGAGCGACCCAACGTCCGCGTTCCACGCTCGTGATCCATATGTCCCGAGCCAGGAGATCCTGAAGGGATTGGAGCCACCGCTGGTGAGCTACTCCCATTGTTGACTAGCTTCATTCAACGGATGTTGATTATACATTAATCATAGGGTCGCGATGAACTGCGTGCAAGGGCTACGGAGCTTAACCAGCAGGCTGAGGGTTCGAAGTGATAGCTTGAAGTTGGTTAGTGGCTGCGCGATGCCGGCATAATATGGGACATGGGAAGGCCCAGGCTGAATCGAGGCTAAGGACCCCTATAATTCTTACGTTGGGGTCTCTGATTGTGGGATGAAAGACTTGGCACTATACGATCTATAATTGGTAGTAATCTACATACCCCCAGCTGTGACTGCTTTCATCTTCCTTATCTTTTGCAAGCATTTTCATTACCGTTCTTTCCTATATCAACTTTCTCATTTTTGTACCTACTTTTTTGTATATCGAGACATCCCCTAATTGTACCATCAAACGCCGTAGTGGTGGACGCTGATCTGCCTAGTATGGCCTTCATGAATCAACGCAAATGTTTCGTTGAAAATGGTAGAGTTCTGGAATCAAGTGTCACGAAGAGCCAGCGAATAGGGGCTCAAAGTTGCCAGAACTGGCGCTCGCAGATGAGCAGATCATAGATATTACCAATCATCACGCCTGTAATCTTATCTCGTTTGATCCATGATCTGGTTGATTTTTTGCGGTCGGTTGGGAGGGGAGAGTCGATTGGTCTTGTTCGATCCAATCTGGGACCTGTCAAGAACCACCAAATGAAAAGTACACTGAGGTTGCCAGCATCCTCTGCTCCTAACAGCCACAAATTAAGTAAAGCCGGGTAATTACTGGACATAAGAATAATAAAATTTACCTTGCTAATCCCTTGGGAACAGATTAGATCCCGGCTGGCAACAGTAGGTGCTGTGACGAGAGGCGGAGCAAAGCCATTTTTATTATTACAATGTACAGCAGTGGGACAACATAAAGTCGGTGAGGATAAGTAGTATGGCCCGGGAGTGTGGGCGAAAGCGCGAAGCTCTTCTCGATACGAGCAAAACACCGAAGGCCCGGGGTGCTGAGACGAGCTGAGATGAGTATGTTGGGACCAAAATTGCCGCCGCCCGGCCGGTGCGGGACTCGCTACCCGATGATTTGGTAGCAGTCAGAGTTCAAGGGAGCGGGGTGCAATAGAGACCAACAGGGTTCAGGGAGTTGCCACCACCGCCGCCGCAACTTGGCAGAGTGCCTTCACACAGGGAGCTGAATACATGAAGAATTCGAAGGGTTTCTGCATCACCTACTGTATGAATTTTGAAAAAAGATGTCGACATACATCTAATCTGTCTTGTTGTGTAATAGATAACATGTTTCATGTTTTGCTATACTCTAAGCACTGAGCAAGTCAGCCAGGCCAACCACACTAAATATCACCAAATTGGGCAATGTGAAGTTGGAAACTCAAAATAACTTGTACAATAATACTATAATTTATCACTTTGCCATTAAACTTTTATTGCGGCTCTAGCCAAATAGCCAACATCTTGGGTGACATGGAAGGAAGAATCCAACCCCCAATCAGATTGAATAAGACCAATTGACTGTTGACTTGTCAGTTGGCACCCAGGACTGACAGTTTCCAAAAATAACCTGTTCCTGTTGAAGTAGGAAGCTTACAGCTGTTTTGGTATTGATGGACAGTGTTGATGGATTTATGGTTATAGCTATCACACTGGTGGTTAAACCTAGATGGACAAACTCATGAGGAGTTTGGCCTTTCTGTATTGTATATATACTACATAGAAATTATACTAGAATGATCTACAGTATGGAGATCAGTAAGCAAATAGTAAGCAAAGATTTTGAGACTGCATGAAGGATCAGGGGTGCTTGCTATCACCCTGTCCCTTGAGCAAGCAATCGATGTCAAGGCTGGCACACTCACACTCAATGATCCTGAGTTTGCTGATGCTGCTGGGGACTCTGAAGACTCTGACCATGAGATCATTGAGTTATCGGACAAGGACACCGACGTCAAGAGGTCCAAGTCCAAGTCCAAGCCCCAGACTGCAGAAACAGTCATGACTAAGGCATACCAAACCACTGAACCACTTGCTGAGACTGACCACTGCCCATGCCCACAAAATGCTCCTGCCACTGAGGCTCTCTCATCTCTCATGCAGCTTTTCAACCCCACTGCCATGTGCAAGCATGATGAATTGCGCATGTCACAAAATCTTCAACTCACCCAACTGGCATTAATGGCGCAGGAACTACGGGAGCTTCGGGGGCATATGGAGACCATGATTGACTGTGTCAATCAGGAGACTCGGTGTGCTGATCGCGCCAAGAATGAACTGCAGCTTCACAAGGCCCTCAATCAATCCCGTGCCTCTCGCCGCCATCAAGCGTCCCCTTCAGAGTCCAAGTCTGATGACTACGACACTTCTCCCTCTGCATGCCGTTTCTGTGCTTGTTGTATGAGGTCACAACATGGGAGCTCATCACAAGACATCAGGCAGCAATACCGTGAAGACAATTCTCGAAGGATGTCCACTATCCACAGATATGAAAACAGCCCCATCTGACATGAGTACCATCATACTCTAGATGAGCCATCCATTCGTCCACCATCACCATCTACTCACAAAACTACTGCATTCTTTGGGCAGCAGCCTCCACCAACACCTGGTCCTTCAGTATTTCATGGTAGCCACAATACACTGGCATCTGCAGTGGCCTCCATGTCTTCTCAATCCACTGAGCCTGGTACTGAACAAGTGCAAGGTGACGAGGAAAATTTCTTGTCTGATGGTGACCATATGCCAAACATATAGATAGATATCTCTATCTTTTCCACTCTCCTTCCAACTATACTTGTCGCTCATTGATCTGACCCCTTTTACATACTACTTACTTACTGTTATATGTAGAGCATAGAATAGACAAATTTTACTTCTCCATCAGTTATCTACTACAATGAGATGGAAGCACGAAACCCGATCCTGCTGACGTATCTCTCCGAAAAGCATATCTCCCAAACCAGTCCAGAGCTGGTCATCTTCACATTCTCTCCATATTGGCATATAAACATTGTGAATTTGGTTGATACCAACACAGCAAGCATGGAAATTGCTCAGATGCACAATTATCTCTAAAAGTTTCTGCCACTCCTCCTCCAAGTCAATGGGAAGAGGAACACATAGTTGTCCAAACGAACCTTGGAGCATTTGCATACCCCATTCTGCTGTCTGCCGGTGTGGTAAAAGTTGACAATTGAGCTGAAGAATATGTTCCTATTCAACTGGGTCTGCGGGAATGTGCTCCCCACCCTTAAGGGGTGCACAGATCTTTCCATTGATAGAAGCCGTCCTGTGAGGGAATGCTGTGTCTGCAACAAGATAGAATCCATCTGATACATCATGCTCAAGAGCATGGAAGATAGCACATGCAACGCGCGTGTCATGCCAACTGCCTGATGCATTAAGCACAGCTATAGTAATTGTACCTAACAATGTTCATTAGATTTGATAAGGGAATACTTACATCACAAAATACCTTTTGGAGAAAATGCTAAGACATTGTTGATACAGTGATCACTCTTCCATCCATTGTACGTCGCATTCTCCATCTCTGGGTCATCTGATTCCTGTGCAGGTAAAAATAGCCCATTGAGTCCTCCAAATGTGCCCTCAAGCATGGGATGCCACTGGCATATGAGCTGAGACTCATCCTCAAACTCCTCTAGTGACTGTGGCAAAGAAACTGCAGCCTCCCTCATAACGGCTAAAGTTTCATGCAGAATGTCAAGAGAGAAAGCAAGATAGCATGATACAGTGGTTGGCATGAGAGCAAAGATTTGTTGAAGGTGGATCTTGCGCATTGCTGATCCAAGGTAATGGAGGGTAAGCCCAAGTGCACCACATGCATCAAGTGATTGTCGCTCTACACACAGTTGACCAACTGCAGATACATCTCTGCAAGGGATTGGGGTTCTCTCCCAGCACTCAGCAAAGTGACCCAGTCCCTCCAATATGTACTGGAATGTCTGGACATCAAAGCCCATAGTGGTGATGAATGCGCGATCACTCTGGCTGGCCCACAAATTTTGCCATGGAGTCCCGGATCGTAGATTTGGTAGAAGTTCTGGACGGCAGAGGTATAATTGATTGATATTGCGTCAATGAATTTGTTTCTGATGGGTGCCCTCAATCCCAAAAAGAACCACCAGAAAGACAGCAGCACAGAGAAGTAAATCTTCTTCTTCTTCTTGCTCCTCGTTGGAGATTAGATTATAGGGCACAAGGGTGGTATTTGGTGCAGGGGACAAGTCAAGCATGTCCATAAACAATATGGATTATTGAGATAAGCCTCACCATCCTTACAAGATCATGAGAACTATGTATTCAGTGCTCGCAGACTGCTCTGCTTTGAATCTCAGGGCACTACCATCATGAATTGATCTCAATTTTGATCTAAATCTCATTGTAGTTTAGAGAACTATATCCTACAGTTTACAGACATCTAGAAATCACATTTCTAGATATGTTTTGATTCTGTTGCTACATGTTGTTCAGTTCCAGATTATTGTCAGACTCCAGCAGGAAGTCACCCAGTGTCAATCAAGGATGGTAGATTATTTTGAGGACAGTGGAACTGTTCAGGTAAGGTGATATTATTAGTATCACAGTCTGTGAATCCTCCATGTCCAACTTCTACCTGCCATTTTGCAAAATCCACCTCTTCTCTATTGGCTCCTTCAAGGTGCATGTTTTGCTTTAACTTGAGAAGTTCAAGCTCAGTCCACAATGCTGAGTTTGTCAGAGAAGCAGCAACAATTTGA
>JABCKI010006245.1:0-10251 GCA_018282025.1 Sphagnurus paluster
GCTTGTTGGTGCTTGTTCCTCGGGTTCATCAAGATTTTCTTGAGAGATTGCAGAGGGTTTGCTCATTGGATGGTTATAATACTATAATATTACATATAAAAAGAATTCATAGTATTAGGAGGAGATACTTATGGGTAAAACGCGTACATGAACGAAGACGCGTCTCGATCTGCCTGTGCTATTTGGAGACACGTGAGACGGTTAACGCCGAAATTCTCCACCACGGTTTCGACCCAACACGTGAACACAGACTAGGAGGTCTACTTACATTGGCTAGCGGGAGATTTGAGTCCCACAGATTCAGGAGTAGCGAAGAGTCGATCTTAAGTATTCAATTGAGGCAAATTATTTGTCGGTGTATTTGCCGCAAATACACCAAACACACGGACGTGAAGGATTAGTGAGTACCGAGTTGACCATGATCAACCCAAATGTTTCACCATCCTCGCCGCGCGATGCCCAGCCAACAATAGGTCTGATTGGTATGGGGGCTATGGGTAGAATGTACGCCAAATTTCTCTCTGATGCAGGCTGGCAAAAGTGAGTCTTTACTATATCATTTGCGCTGGATCACTCAAAATAAGGCAGGATCCATGTGTGCGACTTGCCATCCAAACATCCAGATCTTGTGCGGGAATACGATTCGATGCCCAATATCACTCCCATGATTGACGGACACGCGGTATCTCGCTCGTCTGACTTTATCATCTATTCGATAGAGGCAGAGTTCATTGACCGCGTCGTGAAACAATTCGGACCATGTATATCTCTTCTTGAGGATACATATGTGCCAGGATTCTGATCTACTCATAGCAACCAAGGTCAACGCAATAGTCGCTGGTCAGACCTCAGTCAAAGCCCCAGAGCGAGAAGCTTTCGAGAAATACCTCCCACCCGATACCTACATTGTCTCATGCCACTCGCTGCATGGACCAAGCGTTAACCCTTTTGGGCAGCCCTTGGTGCGCGCATAGACCACCTCACTCTATGATATCTCATATGACAAAGGTTCTGATCAAACACCGCGCCCCACCCGAAGCCTTGACTCTGGTCGAAAACATTCTCAATTGCTTTCGTTCTCGCTATGTCTACCTATCATATGAGGAACACGATCTTGTCACCGCAAACACTCAGGCAACTACACATGCAGCTTTCCTGAGGTGAGTCTAACCAGTTTCCACTCTTGCACCAATGACTAGCTCATCACTCTGTTTAGCATGGGAACCGCATGGACCCAGTCGCTCTCTTATCCCTGGGAACAAGGCCTATACGTCGGCGGGATTGAGACGGTCAAAGTCAACTTGACGCTCCGGATATACTCCAACGCATGGCACGTCTACGCCGGGCTCGCGATTCTCAACCCCAGCGCGCGCACCCAGATGGACCAGTTCTCGAAAAGCACGACAGAGCTGTTCAAGCTCATGCTCGCCGGCGGCAGTGGATCAGGAGTGGAGGAGGCCAAGTTCCGCGAACGCATCGAATGGGCTCGGGAAACTGTATTCGGGAACCAAACCACAGGCAAAGGACGGCGGCGACCCATTCTGCTCTCGCAAGAGATCCTCGATCGATTCAGCCTCGGCAAGATGCCGCCTTCCGTACCCATTGATTCAGTGCCATCGTCCCCTACTATCTCGAACATCCCGCCATCCAAGTACCGCCCGAACTCGCACCTATCGCTCCTGGCGATGGTTGATTGCTGGGCACAACTCGGGATAAAGCCTTACGAGCACCTAGCGCTCGCAGCGACGCCCATATTCAGGTTGTTCTTGGGTGTGGCGGAGCATGTGTTCCGTTCACCCGCGCTGCTCGGAAGTGCCATACACTCTGCACTGCATGATACACGGCACCGGTCGGATGATCTCGAGTACGTAGTTGCTGCGCGGGGATGGAGCCAGTGTGTCAGTTTTGGAAGCTTTGAGTTGTACAAGCGGAGATTCGAGGAGACAAGGTCGTTCTTTGAGGGGCGGTTTGAGGAGGCCGGCAAGTTAGGCAGCGAAATGATCAAGGCGGTGATGGAGACGGAAATAGAGAGGGAGGGCACGGAGGTGGAGCAGTCCGGATCCGTTGTGCATTAGTCTAAAAAATTCATACGTTGTATGTATAGTACATTTGATTATAAGTACACTAAAAGTTACCGAGCTTCGCAGGGTATAAGTATGAGACAGAATTTAGAAAGCAGAAGAACAATGGTAGAGTTCACGACGTTATTGGGCCTGTGCCTCCTACAAGATCGTTGGAGCTGGTCAGCGAAGTCATAAGAATTTAGCGGAAAACACACCTGATCAACGAATTCCATAGCTTCCTCACGTTTGATGGCACGGATAGAGGATACCTTTTGGTTATTGAAAAGAACGCCATAGAACTTGTCTGCGGTCACCAACATCTCGGGCCTGAAAGTTGTCGTAATGAACTGGGCAGTAGAGGCCAAGGATTGAATCATGGCTAGAACACATCGGTGTCAGCACAACACAGCAATCTCAATGGATATTATGTCGCTTACAAGCCACAGCTGTACGGTATTGCGCATCCAAGTTTGCGTCGATCTAATCATAGAGGTTAGGGTATCGTCCGATTGACATAGGAATGATATACCTCGTCGAACAGGTAGAATGGCGCCGGATCGCACTTTTGAATAGCAAAGACTGGGAGGACATCCATTTAAATACATCAAGTAGGGTTGTTCCCAACTTCACGCACCTGTAGCGAGTGCGACCAGCGATTTCTGGCCGCCCGATAGCTGTTGTATCCGAAGACCCTCATCTACTTTAGAGTTGAACGACACCTAGATATCAATTGTAAGCTATCTTCAAAGAGCACGCGCTAAATCAGGGCTTACCTTGATCGATATACCAGTGTAACTGTCTATTGTGCTTTGCTGTGTTTCTTCAGCATCTTCTTCCATTTCCTCATCCTAAGAGGAGATGATTAGTTACTCTCAATTCAAAGCCTTTAAAACATAATCCAAACCTGATCAATGCGGCGCTGAATGATTAAACGCCCCCGTCCAGCAGGTACGAGCTTCTCGAATACCTCTTCGAAGTTACTAGCAACCTGCTTGAATGTCCGTTCTATCGCCTCGTCTTTGCGCTGATCCAGAACCTCCACGAGCTCCTCGATAGAAGCAGCAGATTTATCCAACTCCTCCCTCCGATTTAGCAACTCGTCTCTCTGTTTCGTAAAGTTGCTGTACTGCTCAAATGCCTTTTTGTTCACATGTGCAAATTTCTTGAGGCCTTCGTTCACAGTATGAAGTTTCTTGACCAGCTAAAATGGAAGGGAATATAAGCAACATTTCTAACAAAGAAGTGATTTAGTCGCGTACCCTATCCAGTTTCTCGTTGATGTACTTCTCGAAGGCCTCTTCTGGCAGGACTCCAAGATCCCTTATATTGCGATTGCACTCATCTTTTCGACCCATAAGCATCTGCCTCTTCGCGAGATATCTTTCTGTTGTCTTTTGCTGGCGATTTATCGTGCGGCTGTCCTCCGCCTGTTGGCCTTGTACTCTCTCAAGCGCAGCCCGATATTCTTGCAGCTTAGCGGTAACATCATCGCTTTCTTTTTCAGTAGCTGTCGAGGAGATCAGGAGGTCAGTCGTTTTGGGGATACTGTAATCGAAGATGTACCTTGAGCCTTGTTTGTCAATGTGGCAATCGACTTATTCAGGGCCCTGAGCTCTCTTGTCTTGGATTCAAGTGCGTTTGCAGATGCATCGCCATCCTCTGGGTCTGCCAGTCCCTCAATCCTTCCCTGGAGCTCTTCCCGTCGACGCCGAAGGCGTTCATTGAGTTCTATCTCGATCTGATTCTTCTTGCTCTCTAGCTGTATTTGAATATTAGTTCCTCTAAAAAAGAATCAAGCAATAAACAGTATGAGATCGAACCTTGTTTTTGACCTGACCTAGCTCCAACATATCCTTCTGCCGCTTCTCCACCTCCTTGCCTAGGCTGACAATCAGAGCTTCCTCCTCATTCGTAAGGCCCCGGACCAATGGCATCGTAAGTTCGGTCCTGTATCCGGAGAGCTTCGTGTCCAAGCCGGTCAACTCTGTCTCTAGATCAGCAAGGTCTGCTTCAAGCGTCGATATACGCTGGATAAGCTTCTCCTTCTCCTTCGTCAGCTGGTTCCCCTCATCCATCAACCTCTCGCGTGACTCTCTAGTCTGGTTCTGTTGTCCCGCAAGCACGGTCATCCGACCAGTGACTTGGGTGATCTGCTGGTCAATCTTGTCGATCGCGTCCTTGACCTCCTTGGAACGTTTATCATCGGCCTCAAACTTCGCGCGCCATGTTGTGACGCTCTTGATCGCCTCGATGCGGGACCGACGGATATCATGGTAGCCACCCGTCAGGGCTCCCTTACGATCGACCTTGTCTCCGTCAAGGGTGATCGTGTTAATACCGTGGCTCTTGACATATGCTGCGGCGATGGTCAGGTCACGGCAGACCCATGCCTTGCCGAATACTTGCTGGAAAGCCTTCTCATAGATATTATCGAATCGTAACTTGTTGAGCAGCGGTTCAGCATCTTGGGCATTAGGGGCTGGTGGGGTCTTGGGTTTCAAACGGTTGAGTGGCATGAATGTAACTCTGCCGGTTTTCTCTTTTATCATCGTATCAAGGACCTTGGATGCGGTCTCGTCGGTATCAACAACAACATGAAACAAACTTTTGTACATGAGATGAATTCGAAGACATGTTGAGAGCAGTCCACACCTGTTTCCGGCTGTAAGCTCAACTGCAATGTTGAACTTGGGGTCTGTAACCTCGAATAGCCTATAGAGAGGACCATAGACGCCCTCCAATCCATAGCGTTCGGCGATTTTATCCACAGCACGGAGACCTGCACCAGTATCCTGTAAGAGTCGCGATGTATCAGTTATGCATGCACAATGAGTCAAGCGAACAAACCTTATCCATCATACCCGCAAGTAACCTCTCTGCAGTTCTCAGCTCGTCAGTCGCGCGGCCAACAATGCTAACCAGTTTAGTATCCTCCCTCCACAGTTCTTTCCTCTGCTCCACAAACTCGCTGTGCTCCTCCTTGAGACCAGCAGCCTGCTCAGCCAAATCCCGCACTCTCTTCCTTCCATCGTCAATCTTGTTCATAACTTCGTTGATCTGGGAATCAATCTCTGCTAGACTTCGACGTGCAGTTTCCAGGTCATTGTTTGTAGCTTCCAGGGCAGCACTTTGCGCCTTCTGATACTGTTCCATCGATACTATCTCCTGCTTGAGATACGAGTCGCGCTCTGCCTTCGTCCGGAACTTCGTCGCACGCCCTTGCTTTGCGAACAATGCCGCCAGTCTGGCACTTGCCTCGTCCAACTTCCGCTTCTCTGTTGACTCCAAATTGCGTTGCTCAGCCCACTCCGGGAGGAGATCATCCAAGAGGGCCTCCTTTTCTGATATCTTCCCATCGACGTGTGCAAGCTCTGTTTCGAGCTCCTCCCGTTTCCCACCTGCATTAGCATTTGCAGCACGAAGATCTGCAATGGTGCACTCGAGCTCGGTACGCGTCCGGATAAAGTCTGTGAGTTCGGCCTGGGTATCATCCCGCATCATCTTGAGAGTTTGCTGCGCATGTTTTGCTTCCGAGATGGCCTTCTCCAAGTCCTGTGTGAAAAGGTTAACCAAGTGAATTTAAATAGCAGAGAACGATGTACAGCAATTTCCTGTTCCCGCTCATTGTACTTCTCTCGCCGCAAATTTGCGCCGTGCACATCAGCCCTTCTGTCCTCCTCAATCTCATCCAGGGCCTCGCCAACTTCCTCCAGCTCCCGCTGATACAAGGCGTACTCGAGACACCGGCGCTCCTTGTCCTTGTCCTGAAATTCCTTCAACTCTTCCTTTTCTTCTTCTAATTCGGCAAGTCTCGATTCGATATATTCCAGCAACTCGTTGATTTTGCTGCGTTTCGAGTCTGTTTCGGCCATGATTCGAAGCGACTCTGAACGACGTTGTTCGTAGACCTTTGTGCCAGCGACCTCCTTCAACAGCGCCAGTCGCTCATGGTCCTTGGCGTTTGTAAGGGCTGTGATCTAAAAGAGTAGTTGGACATGAAGATTCCATGATTCAGACCAACTACTCACTCGACCCTGGGGTACAATGTAATATGGATTCGACTTGCTAAACCCGGCGCTCTCCAAAAGATTCATCACATCGGCTTTGCTGGCACTTTTCTTATCAAGACTGTATTCATCCTTCTTCAGACCAATAGTACGCCGCAAGATGACTTCTTCGTGACCCGTGGGGAACCGATTGTCCGAGTTGTCAAAAACAATCTCAACTAGGCGTGTCAGATAGGTGTAGCATTGATGATATAAGAAAATTGTTTACCATATGCTGACATTGTCGTGGCTACGGCCACACCTTCATGGAGAAGGGCTTGACGCTCCTCCTTCGACATAGACGTATAAGCGTCCGACAAGACAAATCGGATGGCTGCATTAGGTGTTAGATATTAAAGTATAAAGATTATTTCACCTACCCGCAAAGAAATTACTCTTGCCAGAACCGTTTCTTCCGACAACCACATTATGCCTTGGTGAGAAAGGTTCAATTTGTGTCTGGTCGCGATCTGAAGTTTGTGAGTAAGGAGAGAGGAGACAAAAATTCAGTCAATATAGATACATGACTTGAATCCCTGGATTGTCAGGGTTTTGATGTACATTTCGAGCCCTCAAACTCAGAAAACCGATGGTGCAGGTGGGAGCGGTGGGACGTGTCGTGATGAATGTCACGAGGATGTGACAGTGTGACCCCACGCGTCATCATCGAAATTGCCGAGACAACATGCTGCAGTTTACAACCACTGCCACTCCTTCGCCAGAAATCCGACCCTATGTCTAATTTTCACAGCAGAGCGGACGAGGAAGATTCAAATATGCAGAAAAAGAATCGCTCGGATATCTGGTTTACTGACGGGAATGTCATCCTCGAAGCCCAGGGAACACAGTTCCGCGTTCACCGAGGAGTTCTTTCGAAACACTCCGATGTTTTCAGAGATATGTTCTCCATTCCGCAACCCCCAAATGAAGAAACGATAGATAACTGCCCAGTAGTCCATCTTTCGGATTCTGCACAAGATGTTCAACACCTTCTTAATGCTCTTTACGACTGGTCCGTTTTCTCGCATATGTTATTTCTTCGCTCTCACCTTCACGGTTACTTCGGTCTGAAAGGTTTTATCACTCTGATGAAGAAATGCCAATTCCTATCCTTATTGCCATGGTGCGTCTTGGGCACAAGTATGAGCTCATGAGGTTCCGTGACGATGCACTTTCTCGCCTCGAGTATGAATTTCCAATGGATCTGGACGAACATCATGCGCGATCATCGTGGACTAAGATCAAAGTACCTAATAACTGGGAGGTGCTTGATCTCTTGGTCCTTGCTCGCGACTACAAACTACATACCATCCTACCAAGTCTCTACATCCACTTGATGTCCACTTTCGATATGGTAAGATTTCAACCCACCTGACGAAAATCCTCGAGCTGATATTTTTCACCCGAAGGAAGAAATTATTGAAGGCATACCCCGGCGAAACGGATCTATGTACCATCTGCCAACCCAAGAAAAGCTAACCTGGGCGGCAGCGCTGTCCAAAGTTCGTGTCGCAAACCAAACTCACACTCACAAATGGTTGAATCGCGTGCCGTACGACAATTGCTCCGATAAACGCATGTGCATGCTTATCGCCAAGGCAATATTTTTCGAAATACCCGGTGGATTTAAAGGGCGAGACTTTGTGAAAGGTCCAGAAGCTTGGGACAAGGTGAAGAATCATCGGCTTTGCAGTGTTTGCAACGAGGGGGCCAAGTCAGATTATGAAGAGGGACGGTGCGAATTCTGGGCTACCTTACCTTCATGCCTAGGACTTCCAGTATGGGAAGAGCTGAAAAATTTTGATTTCAATTGATTACATTATTTATTCGAGTTCCAACGCATCCCTTCAATGTCTGGAGCCAGCCAAAAGTATCTCTACCCGGAGAAACCCACGGCGTAATCGGATTCCAACTGGTCTGAAGACATAAATTTCATCCTGGAGTCTACAAGGAAATATTTTCACGTTTATCGTATACAGAAGTATTGATTGGCCTTGCCGACTGAGAGTTGCTTAGTTGTGCATCGTACATAAATGGATGCCTTGTACATATAACGAATGAGTTGTACGGTCCTCTCAAAATTGCACTCGCGTGATTTTTATTACTGTCTTGCTTGTATTCTGATTGTCTGGGGGGAAATTTCCCCCGATAGATTGTAGCATAGAAGGTTGAAGTAAAATAATCATCCTCGACTAAGTTGACATACAGGGCGGAATTCCGCGCGAACTTCGTTTCGGCAGTGAGAGCGTAGCGGTACTGCGCATACGTGGATCGAGCAAGGTCGTTGGTGTATCGAAAGTGGATGATTCGAAAGATTTGCATAGCGCCTCGAACAATTTCCGCGACTCGTCTGCTCCGAAGCCGCCCAGTGCCATTGCCTTCACCAATGATTTTAGTTTCGGCTCGATATCGGGAACCTATACCCAAATATTGATAATCAGCACAAGATTCAACAAGAACTTATTTGAAAACACCAACGTGGAATAACAGTCTCTCAATCATCACGCCACAGTCCTGAACGTCATGTTTAAATACAGCCGCGGAAGAAGCGGAGGTCGGGTCGTATTTTATAGCGTTGGATAGATTTGTGAAGTAGTATCTGACAGGATAAATGGACCTGTCGAATTCGTACGGAGATGCGCAGGTGCTTGGTGCACTACCCAGGTCAACCATATAACAAGACGAATCCTGGAACGACATATTTGCTATTTTAAGCTCGTGTAAGAACGTGAGGCCCTTATCACAGTCATCAGCGCTACGTAAATAAGAGGAGCAGTGGCGAGACGTACTTCGAGCGTCTGCCTGAAAAAATCAACATAGTTGGCTATTGTCTTGAATGGAGGCTGATCGTAGGGGTTAAGCCGCTCCATGCAAAGATACACGTCATTACCTCGCTCTACAGCACATCTCAAGTGAGGTATTGGGTTCCACGGGTCAGAGCGCAGCTCTTTGTGGTTCAGCTCTAAGATGATACGTAATTCTTGGGAAGAGCGTGGTAGGCATTTGATCATGAGTGAGTCTCGGAGACCAGGGGCCGAGGGTTCAACTGTTATCTGTGACAGCGTTAGCTCTGTGTGAAGGAGGATTTTTGAGCAAGGCTGACCATACGAGTTGACTCAGAGGTGAAGGTCGGATTTTGCTCACGTAATTTATCAATTAGTGCCTCATAGTCACTATGCAGACAATATTCAGCACTCTTCACTCGAGCTGCAGTGGCCTTTCGCACATATCGTAGGTCACGGATGACGTGGAAGACCAGCTGGAGTTTGACGCAAAGCTTGATGTAGAGCTCCTAGATAGAGATTCTGAGAAGGATTGACTATCGTCGTCTGAGCTCCCAACTCGAAACATGCGCTGTAATGGGTGTCCAAATTGGAAGACCTCGGTGTCCTCCAAGGTCGCCTCGCTATCGTTACTGTCCGATGAATCTGAACCGGAACCTGAAGTGGAATCCGATGTGTGTGGAGAGTGAAATACCTCTCCGCCAAAGTATAGGTCTAAGTGAGAAGTGGAAGTGTTGTTAGGTCCAGAGCTTAAGCCTGGGGGGACAGAGGGAGGCTCATGTTCCATAATCGAGCCAGTTTTCGAGAGTGAACGAATGAATTGAACCTCCGAGGAGAAAAAGGAATTAGGGGCTTCTCGGATGACAAGATATTCCCGACTTGTCTATGATCTGGAATGCAACGATCGAGAACTATGCCGTAAGAAAATAATAGCTAGAGAAAGTGGGAGAGAAAGTCGCTCTTTCTCTCAAAAATTAATTTGATGATTTGGAAAGATTTTATACAGGATTGCTGAATTTTGAGAGGCGGTACTTAGCTGAAGCGCTGAAGGCTCATAGGATTCTTTGAGCAAGGTGCCGCTGTACCTAACATCCGAGTTGCGATTTGGCCCGCCAGACGTCCACTAGACGCCAAGTCTTCCGGATTACCCAACCAGCCACCCGGCCCACTGCAGAAAAACCACGTCCCCCACTGGCTAGGCCAATCCCCCACCCACACTTATCTGTCCGAAGCCTTACGCTCGCACGTCTAACCATGATCATAGCCTCAACACAACACATTTACCAAACACTATCAAGGCCTCAAAATTCTACATACCAAACACCGTAATACGTACCAGAACCACTACGCTACAACCGT
>JABCKI010006246.1:0-10239 GCA_018282025.1 Sphagnurus paluster
GGGCTAGCGAGCTAGCGAGCTTGTCGCGACCTCCACAACCCCAAAAAGCTGACCAGTAGGCTGTGAACTTGCTGATGTGAGATGATTTTCATCCAATTGAGCGTGCGCTGCCCTTTAACACTGCTCCACCAATCGTCAGCACTAACTTCAGAGCTCGCTAGGCTATCGTACCCGCTCTGATGCTGATCCGCGTGGGTCTAGACGTTGCATATAATGGGATGGATGAAACTACAGAGGACACCATTCTCACGACCTTCAATACGACGCCCGTATCCACCTTCAGCTCGGGCCAGAGGCATCCGGAGAAAAGCTTCGCGGATACGCTCGAATAGACGTTCTTGCGGATGTCAGATGATGCATTCATTCTTTAGATACCCGCCACATATATGCATGTCCAGACCGTCTGGGGAATGGCTCTCACACTTCCTATTAGCAGGTCTCATTAGCACATGTAGCCCTAGTCGTTAGGCTGCGTTTTATTTATACCATAATACTTCACCTTTTGCATCTGACCTTGCTGATCACAGCTTTGTTAACAGTAAATGATCAACATGCGCCACACTTAAATTGTGCGGCTTTTGGAATGCTGAACATTTTATGGCATAGTTCGGGGGCATACAAAGCATGTCATAAGGCTAAACGAAAGGAAAGCGCTGTAGATACCCCTACTCTACTCAGCGGCCCGCTGTTTTCTCCTGACATCACGCTCCTCGGAAATCGTGAGCTTCGTACCCTTGCCCTTGGGCAACGATATCCAGGGCTTGATTCCCTCACCGATGACGAAAATGTTGGTGACCCTGGAGGCCAGGCATTCAGTCAGCATTCATAAATATAACGTAATGTAGAGATATACCGGGTAGCGAATGTCCGCTCCAACGAGTCCTTGACGTGCACGATATCGAATCCACCAATGTGCTTCTCCCGGTGCACGATGACACCCGCCCTGCCCATGTTGCGACCACCGGTGATCATGACAATGTTGCCAGTGTCGAATTTGACAAAGTCGACGATCTTGCCCTGCTCGAGGTCGAATTTGACTGTGTCGTTAACCTGGATGGCGGGATCGGGGTAGCGGATCGTGCGGCCGTCATGGGTGACGATGTGGGGGACACCACGAGCACCGATGGCGACACGGCGGACCTTCAGGAGTTTGTAGGAGGCTTCCTCGGGGGTGATGCGGTGGATAGTGAAGCGGCCCTTGACATCGTAGAGGAGACGGAAGTGCTCGCCCGACTTCTCAATGGAGATCACATCTGTAGAGAACGAGTTTTATTTTTTTAAAAGTATGGCATTAACATGGAATCGCCACGGACCCATGAAGCCAGCAGGGTAGGTCTCGTCGGTGCGAACCTTGCCATCGATTTTGATAAGACGCTGCTTAACAATAGAAGTAACTTCACGGCCGTTCAAGGCGTACTTCAGCCTGTTGCGCAAGAAGATAGTGAGGGGAAGGGATTCGCGGAGCTTGTGAGGACCGGGAGAGGGGCGGGGAGCCTATCAAACGCGCAATTTTAGCTTTCGATCTGAACTTGGGTAGGACCTCGGGCATACGTAGGTTCCGCTCAGCTTGTCAAGCATCCATGACGAGGGGGCGGCCAGGCGCTTCAAGTGTTTTTTGGGTCCTCGAGCCTGCAAAAATTCGAAAAGTCAGTTTCGATGGAAATTTGGCGATTAGGGTCCCCAGAAGGTCATCCGTCCATCCATCCGCCCATCCAACGATTCTGACGGGCCAAACGACAGAACAGACGAACGGATGTGCTATTTGACACCTTTCGAGACGGTTTTACGCACCATATTGTGGTTTAGGGTGCTTGAGGGATCTTGAGGATGTCGATGGGCCCGTTGACGGAGGACTTTTGCTTGACCAGTGCGAGCACCACGTGTGAATTTGGTGACCGTGACTTAGATTACGTCACGCTGTCACCTCATCATTTCACCTCTACGTGAAGATACGAAGTACAGGAAAGCAAATATATTAAATATATGAACTCTTGTGTCTACAGATAGAAAAGTTTCATGGGTATCAAGCTCTATAATCCCTGCCACAGCAGTAGCATGGAACGTCTGGTGAGAGTGGAAACGATAAGTTAATAATATATGACTATGATGCGGCCAACGTCGTTGAGAATGGCTGTCTGATCCATGCGTCCGATGAGTGGAAAGGTTCCGGCAAAGGAATTTGATCTACCGGAGGTGAGTCAATGGAGGGTGGGGGTGAAGGATACGAGTCTACAGGCGAGCTTTTCCGAGCATCATTAATGGGTGATAGTTTTGCGTGCGCTACAGACGAAACGGCAGTTTGGATGGAGAGGGTGGGGGTGGTAGGTTGTGGATATGGGTGGGATGCTAGCGAATGGTGGTGGTGGGATGCCGCTGAGGACGAGCTCCGTGGACGCCCATACACCGATCCAAGACCCATACTCGTGGATTCAGCAACCGCAAATTGCGGTGGATAGTCCGAACCACTCATCAATCGTGATTCGGATTTCGTCATTGGTAATATCAAATCCTGGGCAGCCTCTACACGTCTCATTTTCTTCTCGCCCTTCTCCACGTCCGATTTTGCGTTGTTGTACATATACAAACCGGTGAAGGTCATCAGAATCCCAAAGGCTTGGACTGGATGCACCCGTTGATTGAACCAGATAATGGCGATGCAGATCACGGCTACACGTTTGATGAGGGAGGCGATCGAGTATGTGACAGGAGATGTGGATGATAGAATCACGAATGCGATGATGTTCTGTGCGAAGTGGACAGTACCGTTCATGAAGAAATAATAGGTGACGGAGTGTGGTGTTTCGTGACCGCCTTTGGGATGCGTTATGTGGGCTGGGTTTGTCGCAGAGGAATACAATAGGGGAAGATCGTAGTAGATCCAGAGGGGTATCATCAGGATAAAAGCCATTCCCGAGGAATACAACAGGAGATTGAGCTTGTCGAGTTTATGGGATGACTGCGCTCCATTTGATGGCATGATCTTTTTGAAAAAGATGTTGGAGCTGACAAAAACAAGAGCCGAACCGAAAGCACACAGCAGTCCTACTGCGTTCGACGCCGACATGTCGAAGGAGCACGCCAACATGACACCAAGGGTCAAAGGTAGAAGTGAGATGTATGTCTTGCTGGAGTAGCTTACACCAAAAAGAAGGGCATAAGCGGCAACTGTGAATAGAGGTGAGAGAGCCTGCGTTATAGCATGAGTAAAATTGTGGATGATGTAGATGAAAATTAACCTTGATAGTGTGTACCGTGCTCACAGGTATCCGTGAGATGGCAATGCTGGAGAACATATGACCACCAACTTGGAACATTCCCATAGGCAGGGTGCTCTTGATTATTGCCTTGGTAGGAGCCCGAACTTTGGAGAATCGGATGACAGGAGACATGAAAAGGAGACAATAGAAGGCAACGAAGCCGAACTGGATAAAGGTGAGGGTGATTGGGTAGCGGAATTGGGTAAGGATAGCCTTGCCGGTATTAGAAGACAGCGCCGATGTAGAGTACCAGAGAGTGCACAAGAGGACGAAGACAACTGTTGACGATGCAGGGTTCTTCGTTGTCAACGAAGGCGTCGAGGACATAGAATGAGACCGGCTCATCCGGAAGGCCAAATTGTGGGAAATGAAAGCTTTGAATCGTGAATAATAGATAGCAGGCGTGGATGCTATGGATTTAGAGTACTTGTCGTCCCGTCCGAGGAGACCATGAGCAGGCAGCGGTCGTGATTCGACGCTCCATGTTGGATTGGTGGGTCGGTATGTCTCGTTGAATCTAGTATCAAAGGCGTGAATGGAGGGCTTCCGTGGCATTACGCAGGCTTGGGGTGGTGCAGTCGATATACAGTCGATGTATAAATTAGACCATGCACGTTCGATGGGGGAGAAATGGGTATCAATTTCTTTCTCAGACTTGTCGTGACACGTTACCGCCACCGTGACTAGATTTTTCCCAATATTGTCCCGTCAAACACCCATGTCAAGAAGGCCGGCGTACATGAAAGAGATACAAGGCATCGCAAAAAGAAAGAATCCTTACACAACAATCTTTGCTCTCTTTTTGTACTTGGGGAGCCTGCAGGCGTTCACGAGTCACAATCCCGGCTGTCAGGTGGCAGTGCCTTGATATTATCTTATCAGATCGCTTCCTTGGTTCAAGCCTCGCGTTCAACTAGCAGTTAACGTTGTCACAACGCTGTGTCTTCCTACACAGCTTTCAACGTTCAACGTTCAAGAATTACTATGGCAGAAAAAAAGGCGAATATTCCTCTGTCCGTGGATACCCCTAGCGTTGTCAATGCTACCTCGATAACCCCTATGGTCAACGATCTTAAGCTTTCTGAAAACCCTCTTGTGCCTGTAGAGAATGCGAAAACCACAGCCTCAGCTGAATCTTCTTTGGCGAATATACAAGAAAAGGTGGTAACTCCTGTTGCTGCACCGGGATCTACGGCCACAACCCCATCAGCTTCTACCCCAGCACCTCCAGTCTCCAAGTCAGCCACTGGAAGTCCGATCGTCGCGAGCTCTGCTACTAACCAAGCCGAGCGTGTTTCTGGTGCCTCTCCCCCCACAGTACCACCTGGAGCAGCAACTAAGGGAGAAGAATTTCATGATATAGAGCCACAGAATACACTCACTAATCGATTCACGCAAGCGGAATGGGAAGCTCTAAGGAAATTCAGAGTTAGTTCGCCAGTTTATACGAATCGTGTGAACTTTGATGTTGAATAATTCCTTCTTCCCAGTCTGAACTCCCTGATATATTCGCAGAGGGCTTCCCCGATGATCCCAAAGCGAGGGACAAGCCAATCTCTTTCTGGGGTGTCCTAATCGATCCCAATCATCCCCTGGATGCGCGCGTTAGTGTGATCCTAATGAAATTCCTTCGCGCAAGGTACGAATGTACTGGAGATGATCGACAGAAACACGTACCTGATTTCACCATGAACCCTCCAGAAACCTCAGCGTCTCCTCAGCTCGTGACATGCTAGTCTCTACTCTGAGATGGCGCACGTCCATAAATATTGACGCTGTCATGAAGGAGGAGTTCCCGCAGGATGTATTCGGCAGTGTTGGACACATCTATGGACGCGACAAGGAAAATCGACCCGTGGTGTAGGTCTCCAACCAATACTGCTGATCTTTGCCCTGAAGATGATCATCTATGTTCAGGTATAATATATACGGCGGAAACAACTTGAGCGAAGTCTTCAGTGACGTGCAAAGATTCATTCGGTAAGCGCACGTCAGGAGGTGGTTCATATTACACACAAGGACTGATATGATCTCAGTTGGCGCGTTGCCTTACAGGAAAAGAGTGTTGCGATGTTGGACTTCAACGAGATAGACCAAGCCATACAAATACATGGTGAGCGTCAACTCATAGGCAGCCTTCAGTACCTAGTTCTCATACTACGCGCAGACTATCTTGGAGTGAGCTTGACCAGCCGGGACACAAAGTCCAAGGCTGCTGCTGCTGAGGCTACCAACATTTTCCAAAGTCATTACCCGGAGCTCCTGGTGAGACCATTTCATTGAGAATTCTATCATGGTCACTCACCTGGTCTCCAGTACAAGAAGTTCTTTGTCAATGTACCAACTCTTATGAACTGGATCTTTTGGGCGTTCAAGCCCATACTTCCAGCAGCGACGCTGGCCAAGATGACTGTGGTCGGGACTGGTCACCACGCGCTCAAGAAAGCGCTCGCCCCGTTCATTGCTAGTACGGAACTGCCCAAGCAATACGGAGGTGACGCCCTGGGATGGAAATGATGTTCAGGCTTTGATATATATATCTCTTCGCGCATACTTACTTTCTAACATTTTCTTCACGATTCGGTTCTCAGCTTGCATGTGAATTGGAACACATCTCTTTTATCAGACCGATTACGGCTCTCATATACTCTTGGAATGTACTGTTTGATTTCAAGATCGAGACGTTTTGGTGCTATTTCTGCTGCCCACTATTCATCAAACTCGAGTTATGGGAATGGGAATTCCTCGCCGGTGAAGTTGCTGATCGTCGCACAAGAGAACACGATCCCCCTCTCGCTGGCGATCTTTTGTATATTCTCCACTATCGCTGGAGTCCAAGCTGGTCCTAAAGGCTCCAGGCTGATCTTTGCCCATCCCGTGATATGCATTGCACTCGCCAAACCCTCCGGCGAAATGCTTAATTTCCCGAAGATTTCCATAATCTGGACAGAACCATCGACTTGTTTACCAGGTACCGTTGAGCGCTTTCTTTCAATGGAGGGTATTCCAATGCATGAGTCATCTATGCTCAGAGAGCGCAAAGCAACGAGCTCCGGCATGGCGGCATCGATGGCAAGCTCGTTCTCCGTGGAGATTGTGCAATGCATGATGCTAACTCGAGAAAGAGTTGGCGCGACTGCTTTTAGGCAGGCGAGAAGTTCGCCATTAGAAAGTTTTTTGATGTCGAAAAGATGAAGTTCCCTCAGGCGTGATCTTTCTCCGGCGACGAAACGCATAAGATGGGGACCAGTAAGTTGACCTCGTTGGAGTAACAGGGACTGTATTTTTCCTGAAAGGGGAGGTATATCCCTAGATAAGCGTCAGTTAACGAAGGATACACATCAACAAAACCTACTGAGACTCGGCCAGATCAGGCTCTCGCCAGTTCGACATTTCCAGTGCCTCGAGGTTTTCCCAGCCACTGATCAGGGATTGAATGGCGTTCATGGTGAGGGAATCGCCATCGTGCACTTTTGTTCTACTTCTGAATCTCATGAAGTCTATCTTGCACTGTCGCACGTTGCGCAGTTTGCAGATCAGTCGAATAAATTCTGACGCAACCGTGGGGTGAATGAATGAAAATTGCAAACTCTCGATAGATGTTGCGTAGGCCAAAACATTGAGGTGCGAAACTTGTGACTTGATGTGTGTTTGGCTCAACCGCCAACTTTTTTGCAAGCGGCTATAAGAGCTTGTTCTTGTTCTTGAAATTTTGGAAAAGCTTGAATCAGCTAGAATTGAATCTATCTCCCAAAAAGACAAGCTATTTCAATAAATTGAATAATTTAATTTTAAAAAATTGGTTATTTCCAAGGTTGTGTGTTACTTGTAACGCTGAGTCGTCGTGCACCGTTACATGTATTTCAAATCGCAGCCAGAAAAACATGTAGCAGAATCCTGACTGTATGCTTCCCCTAATTTAGAGTGATAAGTAATTTAGATCAGTATTTTAGATAATTTTAAATAAGTTTAAAAATATATTTCATGGCCCAGAAGAAGAGTTGTAATGATCATAAGTGAGTTGGTTGAGGAGGTGTACATAAATATGCAGGCATCCCCAAATGAAAGCCAATAATAATCTAATGAACATATATAAGGCAATAATAGCTGTTTTATCGACCAAAATGCGCTTGAGCCTAGAGTGTGCGGCGTTGCGCCACATTGGTATTATATAAGCGTACACGTGTTTCGGATCAAGCAGGTGGCTGAATCAACTGTACAGTTCTCGGCAACTCCCCAGCCGATTCTCACGCAAGAGAGCAAATTATTGTCACGTCCAGCAACGCCGACACCTCCAATCCGCAAAACTCCTCAAGATGGTCAGAATCTATCCCTCTCATGCAACTTGATATACACGCTGAGGGCTCCCACAGACAAAACGCACAAAGAAGGTTGGAATCACGGGAAAGTACGGTACTGTGAGTACCAAAATTTCGTGGGTGTGCACCAACCCGCTGAGTGCATCATTTTTGTACATGTAGCGTTACGGTGCCTCCCTGCGTAAGCAGGTGAAAAAGATGGAAATCTCCCAGCACGCGCGTTACACTTGCACCTTCTGCGGCAAGGTACGTCGTGCGATCGGATTGAAGAATATGGACATGAAACGATCGTTTGTGCTTTTATAGGATTCCGTTAAGAGGACAGCAGTCGGTATTTGGAACTGCTCCTCATGCAGAAAAGTTATCGCTGGAGGTGCTTGGACCGTCTCGACGACAGCCGCCGCCACTGTCCGCAGGTGCGTCGATCATCTGTTATCTATCCGACCGTGCTTGACCTCGATCTCTTTCCAGCACTGTCCGTCGGTTGCGTGAACTGACAGAGGCGTAGAGCGTGCTCTGTGCTATATTTTCCTCCGTCCGTCGCCCGCTGCATGTTTTGTATGTTCATATGTCACCATGAAATCCACTACCACTATGAACAGCACGTTGTACCTTAACCATCTGAGCAAAACCTTACACCATGCCATCAATCAACTGCTTTAGAATATCTGCTACACGTGCATGTGTCCTTGAAAGAAAGCAATTGACAGCAGGGGGAAAAGTGTACAATAGATCAGCAGTAACTACAAAAATCGAGGGAATCCACTTATGAGGCCGCAAAGTCTAGACCACCATGCACAGTTCCGTCATCGACGTCCACATCGCCATCAGCGTCCGCGTCGCCTCGAACCATCAAGAACATGGGATCTGCAACCTCAGCCAAAGCCTCCTCGCGCTCATCCTCCTCCTCCTTGCTCATCTCTGAGTGTGTCACACGAATGATCTCCCACTTGTCCTCATACTGCTCATAAATCTAAGAATGTCATTGAAGATGAGTGGAATCAGACTGGGTGTAAAGATTGATACGCACATTTGCCCGTTTCTTCTTCAGTAACATTTTGCGTTCAATATTTTTGTAGTATGCTCCCTTTTGTTTGCGGGTTTTGTGTTCAGCACCATTGGCAAGGTCGTCGAAGGATTGTGGGGCGTCCCCATCGTGTAGGACAAGCAAGAACTCGTTTGGAACTTCCTGTTCGACTTTGACAGTCTCATAGTCTCGCACGAAATGGAATATTGTCTCCTAGGAAGCAATGAGTGACGACATTAAAATCAATCCTGTGCATAACGGCCCGAGAACGCACCTCCTGGTCTTCTGGGACTTCGTAAGGCGATAGGGCAAACCGGGTTTCCTTGAACTTGATTGCGGACTCGTCGTCTTGGGTCAGGTAGTAAGCAAGGAAGGAATCATGCTCAGTCTTCATAGGTCGCAGAATAGCACAGTCCAACCGTGGATCCTCCACCTAAAGGCCAGTTGAGCAAGGTAAAAAAAAATACCAGGAAGAACGGATTTACGTCAACAGCTCTCTCGCCAGGCCGTTCCGAGAACCTGAATAGATCGTACTGGTTTGACCATATGTCGGCGTCCGGGAGAACCTCGTAGGACTCGACCGCGGTAACACCAGGCTTGTTGGGGTGTTGGAGATCTGCGAGAGAGAAATTGTCATTGCACGCAGCAAATGATGCTTCAATGTCGCGCAGTTGCGCATTGCGAGAAATATCTATTGTGGTAGCCTGTACGTGTTTTCTGCTAGGCTGTCAAGACGGGCAAGAAGCGAAAGTGATGCAAACGCACGGTTCATGTCCACTAGATCGTTGAACACCCTCTCTGCTGATGTATTCCGTTTTCCGTAGCCAGGGTACATGGGCCAATGGTGCCGCCGCCACATTTGAAGAGCCATTCGTGAACGGACCAGATGGTATTGAAATATCACCTAGGAGAAACGCGTCTTTAGGGTCCAGAGGTGGAAGATCGTTCGGGTCAGGATTAAGTGCTGCAACGTAGATTCGGCATTAGGATAATCCAGGGATCTCGCGAGCGTTCAGCGCTGACCTGAATCCTCCGCATCCTCCTCCCACAAACACTCAAACTTGCCCAGATCTAGGGGCATACCAAATTCTGCGTCAACGATCATTGGCAGTGGCGTTTCATTGGCGAGAGCGTTGAGGAATTCAGGACGCGCATAGCGCATGGGGTTGGTTGGAATGTCGATGAGCTTTGGAGGACATGGCGGGGCTGGAAGAGGATTAGAGTACCGGACACGGACCAAGAGATCTAGCTTTGAGCTGAAAATTCATCAGGACAAAAGAAAAGACCGGGGAACTAAACTCACCTTTTCTTGCTCATGATGCCGCCGCTGTTCGTACTACCGCCGCAGCGTTCGGCGCCGGTTCTCTATCCAAGATCACATGTTGACGGAAGCTTGAACAAACAACGCACTCCCGGACCGTAATTCCACTGAAAGATTTCTTTCTCTCCATTCAAAGTATTGTCCGAGTCTTACAGGCAACGTTATGAATAATTTATAAAGAGTTGTCCCCCCTATCAGGACTGAATTTGCCCACTGCCGCGAGTCAGCCAGGCGGTGGTGTGCCAGTCAATGACATGTCACAGAAGTCGGTGACTAGTCAATTTTTGGACATGACTTGACTTTCGTTGACATGAC
>JABCKI010006247.1:0-10218 GCA_018282025.1 Sphagnurus paluster
CTTGCCTGACGCCGGACTTTTTTTATTTTTATTACGAAGTCCCTTCCTCACGTGTTTTATAAATGTTAGGGTTGGGGGGTGAGCTAAGGCTGCTGTGAATACAAATTCTGGCCGTGATCAGCACTTCGATGACAGCCACCCTTCACTTCGTAGATTGATACTTTCCTCGTGCTTGAGTACAGAGACCCCGGAGATAAGAATATCGGAAATGCTGCGCACCTTCTGGACGTCCACATCTAGGAGAACACTCAGTCGGCGACAGGGATGGACTCCTGTCTACGATAGATAGTTACAGACAGCGGGGGGACATCGGAAAACAGGGGTAACATGCAAACAAACTTGGACAGAGGGGCCAAGCATCAGCCCGCCGCTCTCGGCATCGCGCGCTATCGTGCGCAATAGTGCGCTCTTCACCGTCGTTACGCTCGAGCCCAGCTCTTGACTGAGGTACTCTTCCAAAAGAGGCACATTATATTTAGGACTAGGTGGTGTGGGCCATCAAGTGGCAGGCAGGTCCGAGTTCTGGTTCCCGCTGTAATTTTTAAATACTTTGTAGATATAAAAAATTGGTTCCTGGCAATGATATTGTCAAAAATATGACCTCCGATGTTGGTGTGATTTTTCTGTGTTTTTCATGTTGCAATTCAATATGTACAAAAAATAGCTACAAAAAAAATGCGCTACTAAGTAGTATAGTTCTGGAGGGGCTGAAAGAAAATAATAGAAACACAGGGCATGGCACAGTTGCTAAAACATAGGGCACGGGTGTAATCATCGAGGCGGCAGCTACAGGGGGCGTTAGTGTGGCTTTCCGAGTCGAGTGGTTGGCTGCGGCTGGTATGACGGTCCTGGTAGGCGTTGGCATGAGCTTGTCGCGAGTCAAAGCGCCTGGTGCTGCTTTTGGCGAGGGCGCCACTGGTCCCACGGGGACGGTCCTTGACGCTCCATGCATTGGCGCAGGCTTGACACGCGCAGAGCGGGCGGACGTAGCGGTCCGAAGAGGTGGCGGCAACGACGGATCGGGTCGATGGCGGCTTGGGCTTGAACGCGGGTGTCTGTGTTGTCACGTTTTCGAGGCGCTATGGTCAGCATAGCGCTGATTCGGTGGGTGTCACGCATGTTCTGGAGTTGGTCGTACGATGGGCGGGCGTCGTGGGCGTGGTCGCCGGAGTGGGAGAACGTACAGAGATGAGCGTGGGCGCCGAGGGCACAGTGGTCGATGCGGCTGGCTCGAGTGTGGCGATCTTGGCGGCAGATGCGGGCGAATGGGCGCAGCTGCAGGCCCTAGCGTGGTCGAGGGGGTGTAGAAGTCGAGCGGGCGCCGGTGGGACTTGAGTCGTGATTTTCAAGGGCTCGACGGGTGGGATTGGCGCTGTTCCGGTGAGCATTAAACATTGCTTGTGTACTGTGCTCCTTCGTGTGATGCGCGGGTGTTGATGTGGTCCAAATGGCGGAGGCTCGAACGGGCGTGGACCTTGGTGCGCCGCGTGCATGTTCGTCGAAGGTGATTGAGACGGCCCCGGGCGTCGTCGTAAGCTCTTCGAGCTTGTACCTGTTCATTGTCGGTATTCGAACGGGGGTTGCTGCGGCTTGGACTTTGGTCTCGCGCGTTCGACGGGCGGAGGGCGGCATAAAGATTGATCAACTGTTACATCGCACCTGACTGAAGGTTGAACTTCGAACGTGTACTTAGTGTTCTGTCACTTGAGGCCTGGGTTATTCCGTGAAAGGCGTCCATTGTCCTTGTCCCAAGGCGAAGGAAATCTGACCATCGTGGTACCGTCCCAGCGCATCTATCCGTTTGCCCTGCATAGATGTATTCAACTTGTCTTGCTATCTTTGTATCGTCCGCACGATAATCCGGCACTTTCTTTCGCCGGAACGACATAAATGGATGGATAACCCGTTAGATCCTTCTGTTTGGTTCATGTTCTGGAAATCTGACCATCGTGGTACCGTCCCCGTGCATCTATCCGTTTACCCTGCATAGAAACTTGTTGCTATTGTTGTATCGTCTGCCCAATAATCCGGCACTTTCTTTCGCCGGAACGACATAAATGGATGGATAACGCGTTCGACCCTTCTGTTTGGCTCATGTTCTGGAAGGAAATCCGACCATCGTGGTACCGTCCCCGTGCACCCATCCGTTTGCGCTGAATAGATGTGTTAAACTTGCCTTGCTATTTTTGTACGGGTGCCAGCTTCAATTCGTTCAAAAGGCGACAGCATTCCAGCAATCCTAGTCGCCCAACTTGAAGAACTGTTTATTGAAACATGCCTGACCGTGACGTTACCCACCACATCCTCACCTACCTAATCACCCACGATCGCCCACGGTCCTTCCAGCAATTTGGGACGGCAGCTTTGACTGTCAACAATAACAAAAACATTAACGACGTTGGCGCAGAGCTTTTCCACGAGCACGAATATGCGACTGTTAGTGACCGACAGGGGACTATTACATTGAACGCTGCCGCCAAATCTTTCACCATCCTCCTTCCTGCTGCGGGTGGTTTCCCGGCTTTGCGCAATGATTCCACCTTGGCAGGTGGAGTGCCGGGAAGTAGGTGCTTTAAACTGATACTTCATGGACTGGCCGCCTGACTGTCATACTACTGTAGCGGTTTTGCAGGACCTGAACAATGCTGCCGGAATACTCTATACAGGGCGCTCGTTTCCTTCTGGCACGAATCAATGCTGGATTCAGCAATACCCCCCCACCCAAGGCAACACCATCGGTCGCACAGTCGTCGAGTTCTATAGCGACACCGAAGGCATCACTGGTGTTGTGAGTACAACTGTCCGAACTGCATCGTGCATGATGTATTCTAACCAACGTTCTATTTCTATGGCGCCTATTCAGTTCAAAAGTAAGCTATTTCTACTAAAATCACGCCATATAGAAGTTCTGAACAAAGATCATCAGCGAACGTCGATAACTCTGGCTTGTCGGGAAGTGGGGAGTGGGTTTAAAGAGTTTCTATTGATCGGGCGGCTTTAGGTGCCCGCGACGGTCTCTATCATGTACAATAGCGTTATCACTTCCAAACCTGTTATGAGTATCAGGCTGTCCCTTGTCTCGGCTCAACAAATCCCCTGGCCCCTCAGACAAACCGCGGGGAGGTGGACTCATTCTTGGTATGAGACAGTAGTCTCTCACTCTCGGATATAATATTAATGCTAGGGCAATTTTTGTATTGAGATAATAATTGAGAATGTCCTATAAACACATAAAACCGATCGTAGCGATACTCGGCGGGATGCGGCACAACGCGCACGTTGGCGCGCGGCTGAACTCGAACATGAACTTGTGCCTGACGCTCTTCTGCATCTCCCAGAGCTGGTTCTTGCCAGCAAGGCGCAGCGGCTTGTCGTGTCATGAGAGCACGCCGTCGTCGAGCAGCGCGTCGTGATGTAGAACGCCCAGGGCAGGATCTCGGGCACGTTCGTCGCGCGTGCGAGCGGGATGGCGCGGACGATCGTCGAGGCGACGTATTTGTACCCCGAGGAGAGTAGCCGGTCGCATGCAGAGAGCGAAGAAGGGAACTTTGTGCGGAGGACCATGATGCATTTTTCGCGTAGGGTGATGATGTTGTACTTGGTGCTGATGCGCAGGATCCCGGAGAGGAACTGGATGAGAGTCGCGAGGTCCGCCTCTGGCGTGAGTTTGTTGAAATGGCTAATCGAGAGAGACGCGGCGTGAGCAGCCAGTAGGTTGGTGACTTACAACGGTTCGTAGAGAGCCTGTAAGACGTATGTGAAGTCCTGCAAGTTATCTTGGAGATGGACGACTGGGACACTGTCAATTAACTCCAAGTCCGATTGGGGCTGTGGCACGCTGAAGAACAAGTCGGCGAAAACGTTGGAATGTTTGCCCAGGATGGGCTTGTGTATGCGAAACGCGGTAAGTATTCTCCACGATGATGACTATGGATCCATCGGAGAACCACAATTCTGGACTTTCCATGAGTGGTTCGTTTTTAGAAGGAGGCACAGCAGATAAAGAAGACTCCATAGCAGTGTGGATATCCAACTCGTAGCGGGAGCGTCCAGGTGCATGCGGACATGCCGAAATTGATCAATCGATGCCCGGTCCGGTCCGATCACCCGAGTACCACCACGGCGACGCCACAGTGATACACCGCCGTTTGGATTTGATGCTGATCTAGCATCCACATCGGTATATCCGCGGATGCGCGTCAAATATCGTCGAAGGCCTTCTTGGCATCTGCTTGAGGCAGAAATCATGTATCTGATGAGTGTCAAATGAGAGCAATATCTACTCAATATCTGCTGGATGTATTTCTGGATGTCTGAACTTGAGATAACAGACACATCTGTTGGTATATGCCGAGATTAGATAATCCGGCATGTAACATCCCCCGATCCTTCGTGCACAGTCTCGAAATCTTTGCTTACTATTTGCTTACTGATCTCCATACTGTAGATCATTCTAGTATAATTTCTATGTAGTATATATACAATACAGAAAGGCCAAACTCCTCATGAGTTTGTCCATCTAGGTTTAACCACCAGTGTGATAGCTATAACCATAAATCCATCAACACAAACTCATCTAGCTATGCACATCTGTCCACCATCATGTCGACAAACAGCATCAACTCCCTCCTGATGTCTGTACCAAAGCTTGGTGCCGAGAAATCTGATGGCACGACGACAGCTTACCAGGACTGGAAATTTGCGCTGATGATGGTCCTGCAATGTGCCAGTAGCTGGGAAATCATGACAAAGCCAAAGCCATTGACACAAAAAGCCGAAAAGGAATGGGACAGGAAAGCGGAGGATATTCTCATGGCTATTGGGCTGACCATTGACCCCAGCCAGTACCAATACATAGCCAATGCCGAGAATGGAGTAGACACATGGAAAAAGTTGCAGAAAGTATACGAGAAGAACAGCCACGCTAATCGAATCGCGCTGATGCACCAATTCTATAACACACGACACAACCCCACACTTCCCATCACTGACTACATCAATTCGATCGTCAGGGTTGCCACCAAACTAAAAGCGATCAGGGTAAAACTGGAGGACAACACAGTCATTGATGTTCTCATCATGAACCTCGACGAGCAGTGGTCCAACATGGCTGCATCACTTAGTGCCACAATTGACAACCTCATGGCCATTTCTGACATCACAGGTGCACTTATTGACAAAGAAGGAAGGCAAAAGGCAATGACGGACCCAGTGGCAAGCTCGGTGATGAGCTAGTGACCTGCTCAGGTGCAGTGCACAACACAACCAACTCTTATTAGCTAGTTAGTTAGTTAGTGAAACCAACACCTGTTAGTTTACAAAGACCTAAGAGGCTTTGGCAGGTACAAAAGACTCACGTGCGGGGTCTTAGGTTCGAGATTCCCTAGCACCAAGTTAGCAGTCTAGAGTGCAAAGTGAAGTAAAGGGGAGGCCGATGGCCTGCAAATGTGATACGAGGCCAGGAGAGGCCGGGAGGCGAAAGACGAAAGGGGGACCAAAAGACGAGGGTAGGAGCAGCAATGGCTTGTGGCCTCTAAAGACGAGTGGTTGGGAGGCTAAAGGTTAAGGAAAGCGGTTTCAGCACAGCACTGAGGGGTTAGTAGCGATCTACTGGGCTAGCACTGCACTAGCCAGATGAGGTTCGAGATACAAGGACACTAGCACTGCACCGGTGTACTGACACGGTATCAGATTTGCAAGACAAAGTTGAGCAATGGGTTCGGATGCCTTTGGCACCACCCAAGAGCTATGAGAACAAGAAGCCGGCCGCTACTGCAGCAAGCTGGAGACGACAAGAGACAAAGTAACGAAGTATGCACCGAGGGGTGAGGCGGCTTGGGACCGGTCTCACGGCTTCAATGGGAGAGATGACGAGCTCAAGGGATTTTTGAGATGGAAGAGGTGGGGGATAACTGGGGGATCGATTCTCTGTCTTGTAGTAATGTTACATGAGGTTTAAATACTGAGTAAAGACTTTAGATTTTTTGTATGAAAAGTAAAAGGGCACTCTTGTATCTGTGCTGGAAATTGGGGTGCACCTTACGCGCACGCCATGGAGAACAGTTGTCGTCGATGTAGTAAGTCGCGCCCTTCTATGTTTGATAAGGGCGGTTATACGAAGTGGAAGTTGTGGGTTAGCCAGCAGTGCCCTGTGATGATGGCAACAACGGGCCACCAGTCTTGGCATGTCGTAACGGGTGCCAGACGACGGGTGCCTTCAGCGCCTTGTGTCACGGCGTGGTTGGCTTTCTTGCATGCAGCCTCGGCAGTGCCTAGCGATTGCAATTTCATCTGGCTTCGTCTTGGTCTCTCGGACTGCGTTGATGTTGTCGGCTCCAGTCCCTGCTGGTCGGTCTGAGTCCGGTCTGGTTGCGGCTTTGGTTCCTTCGTGAGTTGGACTTGTGCTGCAAAGCGCGAAAATGATGGTCCTGGCATCCAAACGAAGCGCCAGTGTATCACCGGATCTGCGGCTCCCTTGAACCGTTCCTTTTCTGCTTCCCTTTCAGCCATCCTGACCCTGGCAGGTGGCGGAAGTCCAAATGCACTAGATGAGTGTGCAAAGACTGGTCATGCTGGGGTGCCTGGCACTGGCGATGCATATTGGCTCGCCCCTGGTAAAACATAAGGTGAGGGCCCAGCCCTTTGTTGTTGTTGCTCCTCTTCAGAAGCATACTCCTCTATATACAAGTCCTCGGCTTCTTCCATCATACGGATTTGTGTTCCAGTGATAAGGCCGCGTGGGCCTTGGGCGTGTAACTAGTAAAATCCGACAAGCACTAACAACCGCCGCAACCCTTGCAGCACAGCAAGAAGAGCCGCCATCTCGACAAATCACCAACTACACAACCCGAGAATGCATCCATTGATACGCGGACTTTAGCGGCTCTTCGAACTTGCCTGCCTTCGGTACTTACCGCCAGCAGAACGTAGTGCGACAACCGACTGGACTTTGTCGAGTTTTTGCTCAACTCGCGGCCCGCACGCATCCGTTTCGCCAAAGGCCAAAATCGCCGATCACGGATGGAGATCCTGCCCTGTGAGCGATCACTCTGGCTATCAAGGATACCTCCGGACATTTGGACGTGCGCGCAACATTGCTAAAAGCTGCTGGAGACCGTTGGGACTGCGCCTACCGTTCAACGCGTGCCAACACGCTCTAGTCCACTTGGGAGAGCTACTCTGGTACCCCTACTCAACGACGCACCCTCGTAGTATTACTCCCTATTCAATATTCCCCAAGCTGACCCCATTTCACCTCACTACTGACCATTCTCAAACCCCTTTAACTACTTACAAACCCCTAAACTTTAGGTATTTAAACCCCTGTAAAATGTACATACAAACCAGTGAAACTAGACCCCAGATCCTCGCCCACCTTCGACGCTTTATAGCTCTAAGAAAACCCGCTATCACTCACTCAAAAAACCCGCCAAAAGCCGTCGATCACACTGTCAAACACCGCGACGAGCATAGGTGAGTTCTTTGTTCTAAAGAAAACAGTCCGCACTGCATACTCTGTCGCCGAGACGGAGTTAGTTTGTCTTAGGGCTTCCAGGTAGTGCCATTTCGGGCATTAGTACCTGCAACACCGAGTAGCTGTTCATTGCGCGCCAGAGAGCCGCCAAATAAGATTTTGAGTTTGTCGTTGATAGCGCCACAGCGGCGGTTATCGCTCCAAGGCGCAACAGCGCCCACTTTATTTCACTGATCACACCTTTACCCTCTCCCTCCTATAGGACCTCAAATCCTGACACCACTCTCCCCACCACACAACTCCCGAGTTGGGAACCAGAAGGACTCCGTCGTGTTTCATATTCACGAACTCCTGCCTCGCGCTTCCGTATTACAGCGCGTAACATTCTGCGGTCTTTAGCGTAACGAAAGCCGACAGCCACCAAGCGGCAGTACCTTAAAACCCGCTCTCTTTTCTAGGGCTGCTTTGGTTTGGGTTTTTGTTGTGCGCTGCACCCAGAGGGGTTCTCGTCTCATCAACGGCATGCACATAGCTTGTCTTGCTGCGCATCACCGAGATGGTGATGAGCAGTGGATGATGAGCCTCTTCCTCTGGGCTGGGTGCTGCATGCACAAGGACCAGAACTGCTTTGAGGCTGGGAACAAAGCCGCAATGGATTGGTGGAAGTTGTCGGGTAACACACCACCCATCGTGCTTGCAAATAAGCATAACACCACCTTGCTTCGGAATATCCTAGACCCATCGAAATCTAAGGCAATAAGGACTGACACAGAGATGACAGCATTCGAGGTGTCCACTCATGGTGGGGTCAAAACTGCTGCAATTGCAGGGGCAATCTTCAACAACAAGGACAACAAGAAGGTTCAGGGCAACATCCACTTCTATCACTTCAAGGAGCAGATAGGGAAGCACTGATAGGGCCCGCAACGGCCCATAGACATAGCACCGACGGATCTTAGTGCTCTTAGCAGTATCAACTGCACCCACACTATCATCCCCAGCAAAAGCTGATCTTACTCTCTGCACATCATCCTGTTTTTGTTTTTTTTTGGTTTAGACCCTAGGTTGCCTTGGTGTTGTGCACTGCACCCAGTGTTGTCCTGAGCACATCAGCACTTCCCTGACACCAACAACACACACTTTGGTAGCTGTGGCCTTGCTTCAGAGTGGCTTCTTAGGTTCCATCAGGAAACCCTGGACTATCTGATCCTTGTTAAATACAAGAAGAAATCTCCTGCGTGGATGAACATTGAGTTAAACTTGTATAACACACTACAAGACATTCCAACTCTCACCGAACTTGCTGCTATTGCTCTCTACAATCAAGCTTTTAGCCATCCATACATGCAAGTTGTTCGTGGCCCAGGGACAGAGAATACCAACATCTTGGTTCTTGGAGAATTTCACCAGACAGTGAAAGAGTTCCTTCAATCCATCATCAACAATCCCAATCGAATTCTTGGACAGATGGCCACTCACACACTCAGATCTCTGGATGGCAAGGAGTGGGAGTGTCCGGCAGCCATCAAAGCAGTTCAGGACTTCCAGCTCAAGTTGCCACAGGGAATAATGTATTGAAAACGAGTGTGGTGGGCGAGGATGGTAGGTATATGCCTTTATGCCAACAATTCTGAATGGCTAACAATATTTATTAGATTATAGTAGCTGAGAAACAAGTTTCAGACTTACAGCCTCATCCAGCGAGGCCCCTTATGTCAAAAAATTGATAATTTGCTTGATAGGCAGCTGTGAGAGATAGTGTTTCGAAGTTCAGTTCGGTCTCGTTTTGGACCCCAAAAAAGGAGAGACTGAGACCGGTATCGGTTCTCGAAAAATTCAGACACAGGCAAAAACGAGACCGAACCACTACAGAACCGGTCACATCGGTTCATGTTCATGGGTTCAGTGAGACCGAGACCAGTTGGGACCGGTTTCATTGAAACCGGTCCCATGTGTAACGACTGACCTGCACAAGTGGCACCAGCGACCACGCAGTAGGGCAGAGGTATTATTTTGCTTGAACCGGACCTGTGTCCATGGGGAGAAGATGAGGAAGATGTCGCGAGATGCGTCATCCTTCGTCTCTTTCTCGTCTTCGATTTCGGCGCGGTGACGAGCCTCCAAATCGTCGTCCTGCATACACCTATGAGTGAGTGCCATTGTTCACGATATACAAAGTACTCACCTCCTCATTCACTTCCTCTTCGGGCACGCTTGGAGCTTCACCATCTACATCCTCAATATCCTCCTCTTCCGATGATCCGGCCTCGCCAGGCTGCTCAATACGACGGCGTTTCGACTTACGTCTCGGTTTTGGTACCTCGACCTCGTCGTCCTCGTCATCGGACACGGGCGTCTCCTTGGACCCGCGCTTCTTCTTGCACGGAACGGGATTATTGGAAGCAGCGGTTCCAGACCTAGTCGATCGAGTCGTCAGAGCTGTAGATGTGGCAGAGGTCTGTGACTTGGCGGTGGTTGACTTCGTAGCAGCTGCCTTCATCGTCGCCGGCTTCCTGGGAGGCATAAGGGAGAAGAGAGGGGGAAATAAATTAGAAGCTGAGATGATGTTGCGGGAGATGGAGGGGGATTATATATGAGGTGAATAAATGAAATCCTCGTGTTGTACCTTCAAATTATTGACTGTCATGTTGAAGTAAATCAGGATATACTCAAGAGCTTCTCCGTAGATGTATGGTGTTTTATTTATTTACTTTTCAATTCAACGGACACATATCAAGTCTATT
>JABCKI010006248.1:0-10174 GCA_018282025.1 Sphagnurus paluster
TCCCTATCTGTTTAGCATTTTCAATGACTATAAATAAACCACAGGGGCAATCAGTGAAAAATGTTGGGCTAGACCTTTGGACTTCAGTCTTCTCCCATGGTCAACTCTATGTAGCACTTTCACAGTGTACCTCTGGAAATCACATCAAAATTATATTACCAGATAATAACCAGGATTGAAAAACTTCTAATATTGTCTATCAAGAGCTTTTGAAAAATCTTGAATTGTAAATTTGTAAGTCTTTGAATTCAAAATATCTACATGTGAAACTGATTGTGCTCGCTAATAAATGTCTAAAAGTTATTTTCCATTTCCTGTGGCCTCATGAAAACACTTATATTCAATGTATATTTTATTCTTAATTATAGCTTAGTAACTTATTTTTATTACTTAACACATATTTTCATGGTGTCCATTAGTGGGATTAAGCTGGGGGTTTGGGGGCGGAGTGCCCCAATGAGCTGGAGAATCCGTGCTGAAGGCCGGCCAAGCGCAGCGAGTGCCGTGCCAAAGGCACGGGTCATAAGCTCGTATTCATCATGACATGGCATTTTCAGACAATAATAATTCAAAACTGCCTCACTCAGGTGCATTCTCTGCCAGTTTAGCACATAGATCTCCTGTTTGGAATGCATTGCCCTCACTTGAATGGAGAATACAATCGCTTTTACAAAACATTTCAACACTGAAATATTATTGCTGATTAGGGGAAATAATATACCTCTTTGATATCAGCCTCCCATTGGTAAAATCCTATTTCAGATCAGCCACAGACTTGTATCACACAATTTCAGAGAGTATACATAAGAATGTTGAACGGCACATAATGATCTTAGCCGTGAGTAGATAAAACACCACGACGCTAGCGGCCCGGGCTACCGACTGTCAATTGGTGCACGTGCCGAGTCACAGCTTGACGGCTTGACTGTACTTCCGCAATCCGCACCTACAACTAGAGGCTCTTTTGACTAATTTAAAAGGATGCGAGCAGCAGAGAGAACTGCCCTGTGATGCGAATCAGAGTACAGGATATCCTACACTCCCTCTACAAGGATGGAATCAGAGCTCTTGAATCTGTGCCTCATTACACATGAGCGTCTCGGGCTGCTACTCAAGTTGAAACGTTGAGCGTCCGCCAGGATGAGCGTCTTTCCAAGCTCAAGCCTCGGAGGCGCCTGCTAGTGACAATTTTTATGAGACCTGAGCATATGTGAGTTAATGCTCTCCGCAAATGTGGTTTCCTCAAGATATACCCCAGGAGATACCGATGGAACATAATAGCACGACCTCATGCGCCGTATCTTACCTATCTCAGTCCCCTTACCTTGCCTCCACTGGTACGACTGGTCGTCCTCTGTGAGGGTTCCCCGTTCTTTCAGTCGTCAAATCATGTCTCCCCAAACCGGGAGTCGGCCAAAACTAGAGACTCTTTTGCGAGAAATAAACCCTAGCGGCGGAACGGGGCCGGAACTGCTCAGCGATAGTAATCCCAGCCCAACGCACTCATCCGAGGTTTCGTCAATCTGCGCCTCGTTATAGAGTACAGGAAGTTGCTGCTCAAGCAAGGAGTCGGACTCGACCATTCTTTCTTAGCCACTAGCGACAAAGTTCATGGGACCCTCACCGTGCGTCGACTAATGTTTCCCGCAAACGTCGCTTCCTGAACATAGCTTATAGGTTTTTTATCGTAGAGGACATCGTGGCGGACTGTGATAGCGCGACCTTGTGGGACGTCGCGTTTCGCTTATCTTTCTCGCCATGCTTTTTTTACAAAGTTACGAATGAAGCGATTGGTTGTCTATCTGCCTGCGCGCCCTGGTCACATTATCCATCACACTAGGCCACACAGTACCACTCCGGTTCCGTCCTGACGGGCCGTATTGGCGCTCGCTCTGCGATGTGGACATTTTGGTTTTGCGGTGGCTCATAGGGTGGCGCCGGGGTTCGAGATGGGAATCGGCGAAGTGTGGTTGAGCGCTGAGCGCTGAGCCAAGACGACTGGTTACTTTTCTCATTCAAATTTCAATATACTGTGCCATTATTGTGCCGACTTCAGTGTGAACTTTCCTCGATCGAAGCCATCCCTACGTGCCCTCCTAGTCTTGACCCGGTCGTACATTCTTCACCTTGAACGTGGCATATGAAGAGCAAGGGCGGGCAACATTCTGGCATATGAGTCGTCGCTCTTGGAAATAACGATCTTTCATGTCGTCGAGTTTTGCGAGGGCTGCGATACAGTTTTGGCTCGTGCCTGGCGAACGGCGTTCGTTATTTTCGTAATGACATGGGTGCCTCTCTGCCTACATGAAATTTATCCATTTTCTGTTGCACACTTTCTAATTTTAGTCAATTATTCCTGTAGCGACATCATACAGTGTAATTCATCGAAAACCGCATAGGCATTTAAATTATAACTTTTCTGTGGATGATTTTTCTGCGCTGCAACCTAACCTATACGTAAGCATGTCATTGTAAGTAAGTAAGTAAGTATCAAGATCTGTAGCTGGCCCGGGGCGCGTATTACAATCTAGAGCACACGAGTCGACGTCGCGATCGGTGCATAAAGCGATAAGTGATGTAAAATAAGTAAGGGTAATAGGTATGGCTCTAGGGTAAAGAGGGGCTTGTGGAAAAATGAGAGGACAGGCGGGCAATGGGAATGGGAATGGACAAAGAACGTGTAACACGGGTGGGATGGGAAGAGGGTATTTGAGCGCCGAAATACAGTACGGTATCGGGTTATGCCTAGAGCGTTGACAGAGGAAGGGTGGAGCTTTGGGGACTGCAGAACGCACGAGGCGCATACAAGTGAGGCGTTATATAACAAGCTGCGATAAGAATGATAGCAAAACGTCAAGAGAACGTCCACGCTTGGGCATACGGGTGCGATGGCCAAGCCCTCAAGAAGAAACACGCGGAAACCCTGGTGGGAGGCAACACCGCAACGGCCGCCCGGCGCCTGCACCACCAACTTTTTCACCTTCCCACCCTCCCACTGATGCTCATCGTAGTCGCACTGCGCACACTCGCGCCCGAACTCGCAACACCAATGGGCAGTATCGCGGGACCCATGCCGCCGCCGCTCCCGCCACTAGTAGCAGGAGCACCGATCGGCAGCGCACCGAGGGCACTACCCCAGCTCGTGCGCACAACGCGGCTATGACTGCGGCTATGCGCGCCCCAGCTCGAGCGCACGCCCGTGCCCGTGCCCCAGCTGTCCCGCGCACTGAAGTATGCCGATGCGCCCGACTGAGCGGAGCCGATGGAGCGGAGCGAATGGAGCGACTGGAAGGAATGCGTCGAGCCGTTGGCGAGCGGCGAGGGGGCCGCGTATACAGAGCGCAGCGAGCGGATCGAGTGCGAGTGCGTGCGCCCCGTGCCCGCGCCCGCGCCCGAGGTGGTCGAGTACGCCGAGTGCTGCGAGCGGATCGAGCGCGCGGACCGGACGGACGACCGGCGTGAGCGCAGCGAGGCCGCGTGCTCTGGCTCCACGTCCGACTCGTCCTCCCATACGGGGCTCTGGCTTTCCCTGTTCTCGTTCTCGCTCTCGTCTTGGTCCTCCTCTTGGTCGTGGCTCTTCCGGCCTGTCGTCAGCTTCACCAGCGCGCGCGCCCACTCGCGCTCCCGGTCCTGCTGGGTCTTCCCGGGGGTACCGGGGATGATCGTCACGTTGGACCCTGCGGACTCGGTCGACTCTGTCGATGCGTTGGAGGAGGAGGAGTCTGCGGTGCGCGGGGGGCGGGGGTTCTTTGAGCTCGAGGAACGGCGCGAGGAGGTGATGGACAACGGCGAGGGGAAGGGCGGCGCCCAGGGTGTCGTTGTGGGTGCCTGCTGGAACGGTGATATCGTCGACCGGGTGCGTGGCCGCGACATCTCGTCCGACTGCTCTGACGACGAAGTGGACAGGAACGACCGCGATCGCGCGCGCGCACGAGCGATCAGCCCTTCCTTCGCTTTCCCTTCGCCGGCCTGTGCGCGATCCCGCGCCTCCACCGCGGCTGTGGTCAGGGACCCACCCGAGAGCTTGCGGGTCGGCGCGACGTCCACGTCTAACGGGAGCGACAGCGTCCAGTCCTGCTTTTTCACGCGCGCGGCCACGAACGCAGGCGCAGGCGCGACGCGGATGTGAAGCTCCTTTGGGTTCGGGGCAGACGGAGAGGGTGCTGGTGCAGGAGGCGGCGGGGGGTTAGTGCGGTGCGAGCGGGTAGGCGATTGGCCCAGGCGTAGAGTCCACTCCGCGGGGACCACGGGGAGGGGGCCGCTGGGAGGGGGGCGCGCGGGGGTAGGTGCGGTCCGCCGCCGACTTGTGCGCCGCGAGCGCGCCCCGGGCGATGTCGCTGTCCGTACATTTGAACCTTGGAACCCGAAATGCGTGCTGTCGGGCGACGCGTGCGCAGAGTGCCTGATGAGTTGCACGGATCCTTTGGCAAAGGGGTCGTCTTCGGATGGGGTGGACAGGGTGAGTGGGTGCGGCGAGGAGGAGCTGGTGGTGGACGACGTTGGTGAGGAGGGCGCGGGGGAGTCGTCTGGGTCCGTGTCCACGGACCACCGTGCCGACCCTGCATCTGCTGGCGAGTACGTGGGCGGCGAGGGGGGTGTGCGGACAAATGTGGGGCTAGTGGGGCTCGTGGGTGTCGGTGGGGCAGAGTCGGCTGCGCTGCTGGTGCTGCTCCTGGCAGAATTTGGAGACGGCGGTGGCGAGTTCGTGGGCGACATCGGGCGCGACAAGATGGTCAACTCCGCTGGCTGCTCTTGTACTACCACAGCTTCTTCCGCCGCCGCGCGTTCAAGCTGGGTGACAAGGGGTACGTATGGGGCAAAGCTGTGCTCGCAGGATGAAGGGGCCTCGTCGTGAAAGAAAGATGAACCAGAAGGGTGTGTGCCGGCATAGGGGATGTCAAGAGTAGGCGCCGGGCTTGCCACCCGTATAGCTTTTTCTGCACTGTCTGGGGTGCGCAGGACGAAGGCGGACGCTTGGCGTTTGATTTTCTCGAGGATCCTGCGGGGACGACTGGGCGAGCCCATCGACCACGCCGATATGGGGTTCGACGTGGAGCGCATCGGTCTGGGGGAGGATGCGGATGCAAGAAGAGTCGGGGAACAATGTTGCATATTAGTGCGGTTTGACAGCGCCAAGCGCAATTCAGGGTCAAAGTCCAGGCATGATTCCGGGAATCGTTCGGCTTCGGCGTCGAGCGCGAACGCGACTAGTTGGCTGAACTCGTGCAGGGAGAATGGCGGCGGCGACGATGGGGACGACATTGGTTAGTAGTAGCAGCGTAGCAGTCAAGCAGCAGACATTTATTTCTTGCGCCTTCTTGACAGCGTAGAGCCTTATGTATACGCCCCAGACAACGCCAGACGCTCACGGGCGCGTTCTCGGCTGACGATTCAGGTCTTCGAATTCTTTTCATTAAAACTGAATTGAGATTGATGACGCTTGCTGCCCGGCTACATCTTCCCTTGACGTCAACAAAATCGCGCTGCACATCGCGCATCCATCATGGCGTGCTCGGGGGGTACTGTGTCCCGAGTCCTCGTGGATCTTGCGGATGTGTTTCGCAAGTTTGTTCCTCCAGCTCTGTACATCATGTGAGCAATATTTACCAGTCGGGCTGGAATTCAGGGGGGACCCAGGTTTTGATTGAATAGGATGTTCTTTCTCTGTCAATATGTCAATGGCAGGCGACATGATACATCGATTCATTGCCAGCACTGTGGGATTCAGGTACGTCGCAGACGATCTGTCAGAAAGGAGTCGGTTTCTATCTATATCATATCACAGTAGTGTCTCGTCGATGCATCAATGAAAATCTATGAAAATACCAGCTCATCAATGAAATTGTAGCCCTCTATACATAGCACACGAGCAAGCAATCGACGGTACTTGGTTTGTTCAAGCGACGATAACAATTGAGATCATACTGCGGCGGGCGGACACCCAGGATCGTCCCAGAAAACGAAAACAATAAGAATCTCTCTTGAAAAAGTGGCACGCAGAGCGTCTGAAGCAACATTTCAAGTTGTGAATGTACAGACTCACGCACGTGGGGAGAACTTGATGAACATGGAATGATTGAAATTTACAAAGGCAAGTATGACTCGAGCTCGTATTGCGGTTGCACCAGACATACTACTCCAGGCAGAATCGAGTGCGCACTGCGCTCGCATTTCTGGAGCTGCCAAAGCTAGTTGAAACGCTATGAAAGAATTTACTGCAGGCAGCCGTGCCAAGTGCAGCACGCCATATTTGGACAACGCATCGCCAGAGATCGTGTTCTTGACGAGCTGGTGGCTAGAATGACAAGGAGAATGACAAGGGAAGACCCACAAAACTGTACTAAACGGAATGGGATTTGCGGAGGGCACGCTGATACAACGTGGGGTGCTATCCCAGATTATTATCAAACGACCCCTACGGGGTCGACCATAAATAGGCCAATTTGTTAATGAAAATTGAAATGCAGGAGAGACTTGACGAAAAAAAAAAAAGACATGAGTGGGTATGGGTATGTAAAGATGCATGCATATGTTCAAGCTCGAGTCGGTACATGATGTGGCCCCTGCAGGTGATTATCCGCGCCGCCATGATGAGTTTCGCGAAGGTGAGGCTTTGAGGGGTTCAAGAGACATGCTGTTCGGTTTATTAGACTTTCGTAACCGAAAAATATGTCCGCACAGGTGTATCGGATGAAAGCAAGGAGGAAAAAAGTGTGTCAGAGTCTAGATCAGTCTCAGTCAGGTTCTCAGTCTGTGACACTGACACTGACGAACAGACTGAGAGTCATCAGCTGCGATCATACGCGTGGTCATGTGATAAGCACGGGCGTCGGGGCCCAGTACGCTTGACGCGTCGTGCTCACCCTAAGCTTAAGTTACAATACCATCAGCGCAAAACTAGTATGCTTCCCTTGATCAACATTGTTCAAATGGTCCAGGAAAATCAGGCGTGAAAAATACTTATATTATGATCAAATGATGCGCACATAGATGAGCGGCGAGCGCTTGAATAGTGTAGTACGTCCACCATCAAATCTCCAGATTTACAACGCCACTGATTCATTGTATTCAGGGGACACTCAAGTAATCTCAGTATCTGTGAAATAGCATATGTTGCGCAGACCGGGTTTCTTTTGCTTTGAAGGATCGTCTTTCAGAGGCTATAGCAGGTGGAACGGGAAATCGTTTCAAGTTGGAAAATTCGCTGGCGAAATATTATATTATTCCAACCCCCCCTCAGAATACAGAACTTGGGATCCTGGTGTTCAAAATTGACGGAATATCATTGTTTTGTAGATTTTGGCCCTGTACCTCTACAATAAACCTGTGGTCCTTGCTTGCAACATAAAATATGCTTAAAATTTCTAGAATGTAGAATGAGAGGTGGATGACCTTGGATGACACCCTTCTTGACCTCTTACCACCACCATCTCCAATCTTTCCCACGGTCTAAGCCATGGGCAACGGGAAGCGTAAAGCTCCCTCCCCTGCAGAATCTACTCATCCAGCCCCCTCTCACCCGGTCTCACCTGTTTACCAGGCCCCCAGCCGCCGCGATACACCCGATCTGGGCCACATCAACTTACAACATGCCATGGAACACCATGGCTACGACAGCTCCTCGGAGCTTGAATACCAAGAAGAAGAACAACCCAATCCCAACCCCACCCCCCTACAAATTGCCAAAGACTGCGTCAGCGCCTTCTATCTGAACCTTAGAAACAACAATACAGCTTTCAAATTAGCCACCTCCTTCCTAATCGAGGACATCCTCGAAAAGACCATGAGATTACAACCCGATTACCTTGAAAAACTCCTCAAGAGAAACCCTGTCGCCCAAGACCTAATTGCCAATGCCGTCAGCACGGCCCTAGCATCGGCCACACCTCCCCCACCTCCACCTTCCCCGTCCACCCCCACCGGCCCTAAATCTTCAGGTGCCATGCCTCCAACACGAGGTAACCCCACACCCCCGGCAGCTCCCGCACCGTGCAGCAGTCACGCCCCCGCCAAACCAAACCCAGGCCCACGTGCCCCCAAGCCCGCCCCCCCCCCCCTCCCAGCCGGCTCCCAAGCCGACCTACGCCGCAGCCCTCAGGTCCAAGGCACCTCGCCCCCGCAAGGCCCACCCGCCCACCAAACTGGTGGCCCCCGCCACAACCAAGTGGGTAGTCATCCCCACCAACAAATCTCAACTCCGAGACGCAGCCAAGCGCCCGTCTCCTCACCATATCGTCAACACGATCAACCACGAACTCCAAGCCTGCGCCGACGAGGTCATCCACGGAGTTCACATCGCCAACCTAGGCGACTCTCATATCTTAGCAGCCACCTGGACGGTAGGCTGCAATCTCCTCATCACTGCCACCAAGGTCCACGACTACTGCGGCCTTGACACCCCCGCATACTCAACAATCGTGGCAAATGCCCTAGCCACGATCCCCGGATTCTCCAACCAAGGCGCCACCGTCATTCCTTATCGGCCGGCCGCCCGACTACAAATCAAGGGCCTCCCAACCTGGGACCCTACCACCAACCGCCCCGTCGAGCTGACCTCGGTCTACCAAACGCTCGACGGCCTCAGCATCTTCGAAGGTGTCGAGCTCATCAAGAACGGTCCCGCCCCCAGCGATGCCCTGTCCTGGGCCCGGGACCCCAAGACTTTCAACGCCAAATCGTGCCCCTGCGCGGTTACAGTAAGATTCTACAACAACGACGGTCGAGAGACCGGGGCCCTACTCAAGAAGGCCTTCTACCTCCTCGGCCGCCGCCGCCGCTTTGACAAGTGGCAACCCCGCCCCCCGCCCCCTAAAAAGGGCTAATTTTCCTTCCTCTCAACTATTTAGGCCGAGCCCCCTCCACGGTCGAACAGCGGCACCAAACCGAAGGCCCAACCACTACTGTACCTAGTCGCTTTTCTTGTGACCCCCGCGGCAGCATATAGGGCGCTTTTTTAGGACTTTGACAGTTGTATACTAACCTCTTTCTCTTTCAGTTTCTTCCAGTTTCTTCCCCTCTTCTTTACTTTCCGGATCACAGCCCAACAGTGGCACCCACTTATAACAGGGCCAGTCTAGCCAACTCACCCCCCACACCCATACAATCTCATAATTTCCCACCAGCCCCTCAAAGGCACCACATACATACTCTCACCTACAGCGTTCGTAGTCCACGTGTACTTAAATGCGCTATATAAACTGGTTTAAAAAAAAAAAAAAAAAAAAAAGAAACCCACCTGTCACATCCGGTACCACCACCATCGCCCGCTGACTAAGCACCCTAATAGCCCAATGGCGAGCCAATATTGGCCACAAAACCAGGCCATAGGTACGCCCGATCCTTTCTCTACGTCTGTTCCAGCAGGTCCTGTCGACACCACACACCACGCCCAAGCTTTCGCGACCCCGGTACACCCTGGTCCACTGCCGCACCTCTCTCAAACTCGTCCTCCATTGGACATGCCCTAGGTTTTATAGCAGCAGCCCCAACAGCGCCAGACAACTTCTCGCAAGCAGGCACTCCAGCATCTGCATTCGGTGAAATGGAACTTCCGAACGACGATGCCAGCACTCCCACCAAACGCCTCCCGCTCCATGGCGACACCTACGATCAGCTCCCAGCCCCAGAAAGCAACTGGTCCCAAGTACCTGCTAGTAGGGGATGGGCCCACTTCGACCAACTTATCCAAGGTAACAACACATGGAATGTACACGATTACTCACACCATCTGCTTAGAATGGGCCTACACTTAGACTACCTCACAAATGGCCTACAGGTCCAAGGAAATGAGAACAACAACACTAACTCTCCGGCCTTTGAAATTGTAGCAGATAATATCTCGACCAGCAAGCTTACCACCCTTATGGATTGGCTCGAAGTGACAGCGGAATATTTTTGGCACATAGTGGAGCACAGAGCTGACTACCAACCAGAGCCCCTACCAATCAACATCGACGATGACAATGAGGACAACCATGACCACGAAACCAACATGCAAGAAGTCCAGGAGCAGGATGATGAATACGGTCTGCCAGACCCCCAGCCCTCCACTAACGACATTTTTCTAAAACAGGTCCTCAACATGATGTCCGAGATGCGACAAGAAATGAAGGCCTCAATCCGGGAAATTAATGACAAAGTCGAGAAGGTCACCAACATGAAGGCCCCAGCCCCA
>JABCKI010006249.1:0-10172 GCA_018282025.1 Sphagnurus paluster
CCCACTTCAAATCCATGTGGTATACTACCTTTTCCGAGGGGATCCTAGCAAAAACCACATTTCCTTGGATGGTTTTGTTTTCCAATACTATATCTTTGATGAGATAGAGACTATATTTGCCGTCTTGAAGCATCTTTAATGTTTGTTGGTTGTCGACAATGACACTGACATGCCTAACAATTTTATTGGGCATCTAGACCTGTTTGAATGAAGTGTATGAGAGCCTGATAACTAGGAATAAGGAGTGAGCGTATGCTCAAGTTGCTGGGGTTCCCTGGAGTACAGAACAAGTTGTGAGGCCCCCAAATATGACTCAGAGAAGCAATGCCAATTTAAAAGATCTGACTCATTAACTTACCGCTCCATCATGATCAGGCAAAATTTTCCTCCCTTCTCTCATTCAAACTCATGTCTCTTTTTGGTTGAGGTGCTTGTAGCTCGGGGATAGATGCCAGTTTCCAGGATTTCTAGAGCTCAACAAGCTCGTACTCTAGAGCCACTCTTACAGGCATGCTGCTGACGTGGACGGTGGGTACACATCGAGTGTCCAAAAGGCACAAGACTACTAAGAGCAAACAATATATGTGAAGTACGACTATCCTTCGTTAGATGGTGAGTGCAACTTGTGAGAATGATTTTCTGGAACCTTCGGCGTTTCATGAGACTATCCACAGTGAGAATTGTGTCAATCTCGTAGTTATAAGGACAACACTGACCTTGCAAAAGATCGTGGCGTCACCAGCGGGGCTCTTCCGTTTGATATGAAAGCCTCACTTTGGCCTCATTCAGCTCTACCAAAAAGTCAAACGTCTTGATTAGGTCCGCATCAAAGATTGTACTGGGAACCACAGCCGTCTTCCAGAACACGCTGAACTTGGGGCTGCGGCTGAGCGCATCCCATGAACCGTTTACTCGGGGGTTTGAAATGAAGAAAGGAGCCTTGTTTAAGGTCCTGATGCCAATCTGTGCACCTGAAACCCAGTAATTTTGGACAGAGATGGGTTTATCAGGTTTGGGGTCACCGTTCACACTCGAACAATCAACATCGAAGACGCCTGTTTGACCAGCCTGAACCTTGTGGATTTGGGTCCTGTACTTGACGGTCTCATTGAACTATATGCATGATTGTTATTCAAATAAAAAAGTCTGTTTCAGAGCAACTCACCTCGAATATGTCTGTTTCAAAAACTTCGAATTCATCATCCCATTCCAGCTCTACCCCAGTGCTGAGATCGCCGTGCGCGACCATAGAATAAACAACATTTCCAGCAAATTTTTCTCCATCGAAGATCAATCCTCTCGCAAGGCACAGATTGACCTGTGCTTTCTGTAACTGGGCCAAGGCGCTAGGTTCGATGTGGACCTTGACAGCCTGCTTGCTCATTTTGGCGAGGAGGTAGAAAGATAAGCCATACTATTGTCCGTTCTTAAGAACATGCAGTACTCTAGTGGATGGTGATAGGAGTGAGTAAGCGCAATAGTTTGCCTAATTTTGGCAAGCAATTTTTTACATCGGTTCGGGCAAGCGCAATGATCTGTCCTCACGCCGTGCTTGAATATTTGACTCCAGATTCAGGCTGCTCTCATTGGGCGGTTGTAAAAACCCTGTCTTATGGCAACAGAACCTGGACTGCCCCATTTTTGATCAGCCGAAATGTGAGCCAACAGTCAGGGCTAATTTAGATCCAGGGTAGTCTCCTAGCATCAATTTTGCCAAACATGACCGCAGGCCCACCCTCGGGCTAACTGTGCCAACTTGTCGCTCCAAATCCCCCCTCAACATGTTCAACCTGGTGCTTGAAATCCCTGCTTATAGTTCCAGCGAGCTACGTTTGTTACTCAGGTGGTAGTGTCGGTACCCATCCCTTGGCCTCGGGTCGGGTGTCTTGGGTGCTCACTGAATACCACCTGCTGTGCCGTCCGTGCGCAACCTGGCACAAATTCGCTGTCTCTCACCACCCTGCTGTGCTTCTCTCAACTGGATAAAGTTACTCTTGAACAACTTTTTGTCCCAGCCCTTTGTCTTTTTGTCTATCTCTTCAATTCGATCCATCCAAGTCCTGGCTCTGCTACCTTAACCAAGGCTTCTTCAGCACCTTCCGTGAGCAATTCCGGCTGGCCCCACCCAATGCCCCAACTGTGGTACACTAGAAACTGCCAACCACATTCTTCTCCAATGCCTGTGCTTCACCATACAGCGTGCAGCCCTGGCCGAGTTGCTCGACATTCAACCCAAGAATCTCACGCACGACACCATCCTTTGAGACCAAAAGGCATCGGTGTGCTAGCTGCGTTCATCACCACAAGCAGCGCATTCAAAGCCCCACCCCCTTCCCAACCCTCGCCTGCCGCGGTCATTATCCCACTATCTCAGTCTCCATCGCTTCTCCACATTCCCCCAGATGTCCACTAGGTGTCAACAAGAAACCCCGACCAGCCACCGAGCCCACTGCAGCAAAATTCACCCCTTTCACTGGCCAAGGTCACCACCATACCGGACCTACTGAGCTACTTTACTTACTGGAACCCACAGCACCCTTCTCAACCGCGATCAAGAATTCAATTACTCTAACCACCCCTATACTTACCTGACCCAACTCGCTACAGTACCTTCGTAGCACACCTAGTCCACCAGCACTTGTATGCACATAATAAATTGTCTTTCAAAAAAATCCTTGAATCTAATTCGTGTGTCATATTAGCATGATTAAGTATAGGATATTCAAAGGCAGGTGTGATCAATAGAAAAACCATTAGGAGCAATTAACATGTGAGTAGAGTTTGGTAATGAGGGTGATAAATGGGGGAGGAACAGGTTTGTGCAGTGTAGTCCTTGTCCAGGCTGGCAGCCACGAGAATTCGAGCATCTAGTCTCATCCTTGATGAAATAAGGATTTTGGAGCAAGAGATTGATCACAGGGATCCTGGACAGACAAGGGATTATATAGCATCTTGCCTTGTTGGTAGGTGAGCAAAATGTATTTTTGATGTGCAGTGTCAATTATTATTGGGTTTGATCAAGTCGAACCCACATCCTTTTCACAAACTTTAGCTGTAAGGTTGAGGCAAGGTACGATTAAAATTGGGGTAGTGTTCTAGCTTGGGAAAGAAGGCAATGACGTTGCGTGTGTCACTGGGACGATCAAAGAATCAAAGCTGGTATAACTCCTGTTATAGTTATAAAAGATAACGATCATGGGGTGCTGATGTCAATTCAATAGATATTTTGCGTCTCCAAAATCACTGGAATTCTCTCAGCTTAGTACGAAGTAGATCTTGCGGGGATAAAGGGCCCCATCCAGTGTCCAGAAATTCTAACCGTCACATCTCACCTGACCCCTCGTCAGTCTATCCACCAATCGACTTCGCTTACAGCATTGCGGCAAAATTTTCTACAACCAATGTTGAAGCAAGTTTGAAAGATGCATCAATGAACATGGGCCGACTGATCAATTGATAGATCCTACAGAATCACTTGACTATGCCCGCATACAGCGCGCAGTCATAATAGACGTCCAATGCTCCTCGTGAACAATCATGCCACCTAATGTCGCTCCAGTTCTCACCCCAGTAAGTATTTTGTCCATCTTAACTCCACGAGTGACACGATACTGATACCGAGGATCCAGCAGATCGGCCCAATCCACCACAGTGGTGAAACAGAACCCTTGACTTAGGAGAGTCACCACCGTCAGACGCAGATTGAAGTGTTCAGTACCCCAAATTCATATGCCATCAGCACTATAAAAGCTTCCTTGCTTTTGCTTTCTACTATAGACTGCAGCGCCTGCTCTAATCCCACTTCCACCCTAATCACAATGTCGGATAACATTCTCGGAGAGAAACAGATCATCTCTGGTATCAGCTATGCATACGACTTGGCCATCGACAACTTGAGCCCAGGTTGGTTATTTATTCCCTCAATGGATTGCGCTCAGCTCGACTCACCTTTTAATTTTTTCAGCCGTAGTAACAAAGCTCCACACCCCCCACACGCCATGTGGGCAAAGGGTAAGTTCATTTGAACGAAATATCAAACCTACAACTTGACACTTGATTTTTAGTGGATTATTACCGAGTCACCTTCAGCCCAGGGCTCTTACATCCTCCAGAACCAATACGACAACAAATATTTAGCCGTTAGCGATGATCAACAAAGCCTCGTAACCTTGCCCACCCAACAGTCTTGGGACATCGTACAGGTTGGGGACCCGAACCAGGGACGCTACAAGTAAGAGTCTCACTGTCTCAGCTATCATTTGGTACTTCGCGGGACTCATGTTTCGTTTAGGCTTTCACTCACCGCTGTCGGAGCCGTGGCCCAGGTAGTCGCGAACGAGGCAAATGCCCAAATTATTCTGGTGAACTATACAGGCGCCCAAAGTCAGCAATGGCTCATCTCGGCCTACCCATCGTAAGCTGTCCTGCATCTGGTTGTGTTATCATCACAACCGACGCTGATGAACGCTTCAGCGCGTCTGCTGCGGTGACGAGCGGCGAATCTTGAGCCACCTCTCAGGCCAAAGCATATCAAACCCTGGCTATAAAATCCAATTCTTTTGTCTTTTTTCTTGTTTTTGTAGGGTTGCCGACGTGGCTGAGTGGGGAGTGCTACTTACAGCTTGGCCGGCAGCATCGCCACCATTTTACCTACCAGTCCTGCGCCTACTGAACAATATTTTGTTCATGATTGCTGTACAACACTGTATCTAGCAAATTTTGTGATTGTGTTCTTTTTTGTCCATGTCTGCGCCCTCAGGCCCCAGTACTCAGTACTCAGTGCCCCGGTTAGTATTTTTTTTTTTTAAATTACAAGGAATAGATCACAAACATGGAGGGCGCGCAAATCACGCTCTGGATCCTAGTCTCACGGACAGTGCGTAGACACTACTGAGAGCACTTTGATTTCGAGCAGATGATTCAGATATAGATAGTGCTCTGGTGGTAATATGACAGCGACCACTGGCAGTCGATAGGTCTCGGGAGTGCGTAAAATGTATGTATAGCGGTAATCAAGATACGGTGCTCTACACTGTCCCACCTACCAGAGTTTGAAAAAAAAATCTCCTGAATCACACAAGCGGGCCCTCGAGTCAAACAAGCTTGAAGCGGTGCTGTTCGCTACCACTCAAGGGCAAGGATTAAATCAACACACCGACACACCAGCAGAGCCTGCACCAATACACGTAAATGCGTAGCCAAACGGGAATGGGAGGCTCGAGTCGAGCACGAAACATATTTACTCTAGAATTCATAAAATAGAATCCTGCTCCGAACGAGCGTGCACCTGACCTACCAACAAGGATACCGGCCAGAACACTGATGGTAACGACACTGAGAGGATGAATGGCCCTGAAATGTACTGGACTTTAGTACATACGTAGTGAGCAGATGAATTCCAAAGAAAAAGCACCTTTTAAGGCAAAATGACTGTAGATCCTGTCTCCAACGTTATGCCCTACCCTCGAATCAAACGAGGGCGTAAGGACAGGATGTGACATCCCACAAGGCGTTGAGCGCTGATGAACCAGTTGGGCCTGGTGCTGCTGACTGGTACGTCTCATCTGGCATGTGAGTGCGTATGAGGGCTAAAGATAGAAGCAAACATGCTGATCCCCACACTCGGCATGCTCTTAGACTTCCCGTCACCTCATATGAGCATACCTGCGCGCTTTTGAAGTCTGAACTACGAGCGCCAACACGTGTTCGCCCCAGCGATAAAAAATAAAGCTACTCACATTTATCCAAACACGCCCTACCCCCGGATCGAACGTGGGTATGGCAGCAGCGTACCAAGAGAGCGTTAGTACACATACACCACATGACTGATGTGTCTTGCACTAGTCGACTGCTAAGCGCCATGTATAGTGTAGTTCAATCATTGGTCTTGCGTGGCCCGCAGTCAGGCCCGGATGGACAAAGAGGGGTTGGGGGGTATGGGAGGGCTGTGGTGTGCTGGCAGTGCGTTCTGCCATGAGCAACTACAAATGTAGACCTGGCTATTCAAACATGCCCTGCCCTTGAGTCGAACGAGGATGAGCCTGAAGCGATCCACGGTGTCTTATGTCCCGCGTCTCGCAGTACAACATGAGCGAAGGTAATCGTATACAGCAGATGCGCCTGCTTATTGTGATCTGGCCACACGCGGAATCGCACGATAATATCTCTACGTCGATTTTAAGCTCATAACTGGCGCTTGGGGTCGGCAGGGGAATCGGGATGCGTCGCTTAGGTGGAACTGCGGTGAAGGGCGCAGTTATTAGTCGGCGAAGGGTTGGTGAGGGGTGGACCTGCCATGACTCTAATTGATGCGCATACATTCAGGATATGCGGAGAGGACGGAGGAGATATGGAAAGGTTGAAAGAGGGCCACTCGATCTCGACGGCTATGCCAGTTTCAGCAAGCGTCTGTAAGGGCGGTCAAAATCGAAGAGGTGAGTGCGCAGGATGAACGGGAAATGGCCGCTCGGGATATGGGCGAGCAGGTGTGGGAGGTGTTGAAAAAGGGGGGAAAGCGGTGTTCAACACAGGCGGAGATCGAAGCAATACCATCCGCTGCTATTCTGCTCGGTACTAACTCTTTTGCCAGCGTTAAACGACGCGCAAGATGTGTAAGGCTCACAAGAGACGACGATCTGTATGGGAATGTATTTCAATTTGTGTAGTCGTAACGGCCAAGTGCTAGAACGTTCGAGTCGTTAGGGTGTCATGGGCGTGCAGTGCAAGTGGAGCGATCGCAGGACGGCGAGATGCTGGAGGTGGTTCCACGGGTAGCGAATGCGGGAGCTTGATGTCAGAGCTCGGGCTACATGCGGGGACACTGAATAATGATGCAACGGTGAGATTCGTAGGCGCGGTCGTTGAAGAAGTGTTTGAGCACAACGGAGGTCATCAATAGACTTGAGACATGACGTGAAAATAAGATCATTTAATGTTCATCAACGTGAATAAGATGGTAAGTGAGAGATCAAGTTCTACTAAACTAACATGAGCGCAATGGAAATGGAATATGATGATCCGCGTCACCTTCACATTGACGGGGTTTAGCCGAAGGCGTCATGTCGAGGCAGGGGAGGTTGAGGACGGCGACGTGGTGGTGAAGGAGGCCAGGGTTTAAGTAGATCGACGCATTGAACTGTACTTGAGGAGGAAGACGAGGAAACGAAGGTAGTGGATACCGTAGAGGCGCGAGGGAAGGTGCTGAGCTATGTCTGTACCACATGTCAAGACGGTTGGTGCCGCTGGTGAAGTTGAACGCGGAGATGAAAGCGCGCTCGTAGGTGAAGATCGCGCGGCTCATAAAGCTTCTGTCAGGATAATGAGACGAAATTGGGGAATAGCATGTATTATATTCCATACCTTCCTGATTTCTTTAAAACCCCGCGAGCTGCAGGAAGTTGGCCCCATGCCATGGAAATTTCTGCCAGACCTCACAAGGCGCGTCAGGGTCTATATTAACATCTGGAGATATGCAAGGATAATCAGCATTTGGAGATATGTATGCATAAGATCGACGTACGCCCGCTCATGAGAGCCTGAATAGAGCTTCATCGTGCTCTTATACCGCTGACCACATTACACTGTCCATCACTTGCATACTTCATCCGTCTGCGCTGTTCCATGTTTCTCCACCCTTGCGCGCACTTCTTCCGCCGTGAGCGAGCGGAGCCCTCGCACTGAGAGGCCAACCATGGCTGGGGCCGCGTCAGCTCCGATCCTTGCAGATCAGCGTCACACCTAGAGGCCATGGTTAGCCCAGACGACATGGGCACCGCAGAACTTGCACATCTCCGCCTAGCTGGTGAGATTTATCAAGGGTAGCGAGAGAATATTCGCAAGCGAGAGCGTGGGGAGGACGTAGTTAGTTTATGCAGCTCTGGGTGGCTGTTCGGAAAGGAAGATGTTAGTTTTGAGTAACGGAGGAGATTGTATGAGTAAAACAGATATATCTCCGAGAATTGGTGCCTTCCAATCGCTATTGCCGCTCTAAAAAACCGTTGAAGTAGAGGTGCCAACCCGAATTCCATCTGAAAGGGTGGAGAAAGGCCTAGCGGCTCGAAAAGGACCGCAATATCGGGCCATATACGCAGTCCACAATCCTCGATCGCGAAAAATACATGACTCCCAGCGGGAACAGCAACAGGAAGACGATGACGAAGAGAGATAGAAAAAAGGACACAATTTTTTGAAAGCTCCGCTTCTCGAGCTCTTCATCTCCCGTTCTCCTCCTTCGCGCAGGCCTTTTTCGGTGCCTTTTTCTCGTCCCTATGCACCACTAGCATCGACGTGGTTGAGGGTGACAACCTCAGCGTCTGGGCTTGCGCCTTCTTCCCCTTCTCTTTCTACGGCGCCAAGAAGACGGATCTCAGCAACACTAGACAATCGGAAATCGAAAGTCAGGACAGGAAGACCTTGCGTAATTTGGTAGGCTTTACTGACCTAAATTCGGCCCCGTCGTCGTCGTCGTTGGCGAACGCAATATCATCTGCAGCGCGGAACTATACGAATCGAGTCAGAATGACAGCCGATCTTACTGTGGATCTTGTAAACACTTACATTCGCTTTTGAGGCCTGGAGATCAGGATGTCGTCGTCGCTGGAGACGTTGATATTACGAGCCCGCCTAGGGTTTCAAGCTCCTCGAGCTAGTGCACCTGCCGTTGGTTGAGGCATCTGGCAGAGATCATGGTAAGAGACAAAGAACGACACTCCCACGTGATCTTCATCTCTTGACTTCAACTTCGACGCCTCTGGAGTTGAAAATACACTACAAATAGAAGGAATCGATTTATTGTATTAAGCGATATTTTTGAATTTTCAAGTTGATATTTGCCTGGTATCTCTGCCGATTTTGTGACCTACACACCATCTTAAAGCTTCCAACTTGCCGCCACCGTTTTGAATTTCTTTGGAATTTCTATGGATCCGATTTCAACGTATAACTTAGCTCGGCTTTCGTTCTTTTATATGGATGCTAGATAGGAGATTATGCTCAAGGTATTTATCATACATAATGTTTCCACGACCTTGATCTTACCGAGATTTAGCGACGCAGGCGTTGGAAGTTTGGATACGCCATGCTCTCTCTGGGCCCCCTAAGCCCGTGGACCCCCTCTCACATCTGAAACCACGGTACCTTGCACGAAGACAGTAGTCTCATGTCCTTCATCTGACTGTCGACCCGTCTTTCTGGAAGCCTTACGACCCTTTTCACTATCCCCGCACTCGTGAATTCACCCTAGCTCCGTTTTATTTCATTGGTAAGTCTCTGCTCAAACTACGCAATCTGGCACAGCCCCGCCCATTGATCAAAATTGCTCCATAGGCGCATGACATGGGCACGATCATTCGACAATCGGATATACCACACATCCTTTAGTCTCGATACCGATTTTTTTCTGTCAATCTCACACACAATTGGCGGGGCACGCTCGAAATATGGCGCCGGGATGATCTTGACGCCACTCGCGCCTTGACAATCAGAGGTCACAACAAACTATTCACGTTCATTCAGATAACAAGGATACATGTATGTATTTATGTACCGCGGCCACTTTAGTTAAGCTTTCTCGCATTAGCGACCCCCGTCCACTGGTTGACGGGCGAAACCTCATCCCGCGCATCGTATTTGATGGTGCACTCGTTTGCTCCCGAGATCTCGAAGTGGCCGTGGCGCGTGGTCGAATAATCAACCATCGTCGCCGTCTTCGCCGAGAGTATGAAGAAGCACGAAAACGTCTGGACTGGCGTGAGCAGGCTCTCCGTGCCCAAAACGCGCACTTTAGAGATGTAGTGAGGGGTCAGCGTATCATTTCCCCCGCTATCCTTCGACTTGCACGCGACGACGATGAAGGCCCTCGAGTTCCACTCGTTCACGACTGCGAGAGGCTTGCTGGCGTCGTGGCTGCCCGAGACTTTGGTATCAGCAGCCTCAATGATGGCCTTCTGGCCGCGCTGAAGATCGGTTTCTTTGGAGCCCTTGCTGACTGGATTGCCATTCTATATGACGACACATGTCAGATGGAGAAGCGCACCAAATAAAGCATGTACTCGCCTGGAAACCATTGGATGTTGCGTAAACAGCGTACTCTTCCGTCCAGTAAAACGTCTGAGTGTGGGACAACTTGTTTGGACCCGTTGGAGGGAAAGTGGCGAAAACGATATTGCCGGCCT
>JABCKI010006250.1:0-10142 GCA_018282025.1 Sphagnurus paluster
TACATACAAAAAAAGTTGGTATATCTACATTGTGGAGTGCTTGGATTCCATAGTACGAAGCCGACGAAGCGTAAGTAACGGAGCGAGAAAAGGGCAAGCATTTAACGACAACTTTCTCGCCTGTGAGACATTTGTGGAGCAACCACGTGGTAATTCAGTTGTTCCCTCACTTGCATGGCACGACAGCATGCTTGCGTCTGCACGAATGAAGTGGCGAGGTACATCAGTTGAAGTAGTTAGATTATGTATTATGAAGCCGATGAAGCGTAAGAGGATTTACACAACATGTACAGCCACATTTTGTAGTAGATGTGTATAGTATGATAGGATATGATATATTGATATTTCTCCTGCTACTTCTACAGCTGATAAGTAAGGGACTGATTTGTGTCTATTTTAATTTTGATTTCTAAGCTAGAGTTGTTGGATGAAGAAGTCCACCTAAATGTTCTTTTGTTCGACTACTAACAACGCGGGAGGTAGCAGCATTGATATCCTAAATACCATTAAATTAGGCCATGACGCTAGCCAGGAGAGCCATGCGAATCTAAAAAAAGTTTCAGAAGATTTTTTGCAAACGAATCTGAAAGACCAGGCTTACAAATAGACCGTAACGCATTTGACGGAAGTACACTGCACGCCTCGAGTCAAAGTCAACCTCCGGGTCGATTTCTGAAAGCAATGACGGCATAAGTGTGGGATATTTCTCATCGATGGAATGTCATACCATTCACTCTCGGCAACGGGTGCATGACAATCATGTCCTCCTTTGCCCTCGAAAGGACAGCATGGTCCACGCGGTATGCGTCCTTGACTTGCAACCACTCGGTTTCACTTGCGAAGCGCTCCTTCTGTACACGAGTGACATACAGCACGTCTGTGTCAGCAAGAACCTCATCGAGTGACTCGCAGATGGTGACAGGGATCCCAGCCTTTCGGGCCGCAGTTACGACACTCGAGGGCATGGCGAGGGCCACAGGGGCAACAAAGTTGAGGCGGACCGAGTATAGACAAAGGAGGGTGACCAAACTGTGTACCGTACGTCCGTTTTTGAGATCGCCGAGGAGAGTGATGGTACGCCCGTTGACAGTCCCAAGCTCCGAGCGGATGGTATAGACATCTAAAAGCGCCTAATATTGCACTATTAAAAGACTTCAGAATGAAAGATAAGGAATGCCGTACCTGTGTTGGGTGTTCTCCGATGCCATCGCCAGCATTGATGATTGGCACAGGTGAGAACTTGGCTGCGAGCTGCGCACTCCCAACATCGGGGTGGCGGATGACGATAGCGTCTCCATAACACGCAAGAGTTCGGATGGTGTCCGGCAGGGTCTCACCCTTGATCATTGACGATGTATCTGCATTGACTTGTACAACCTCTCCACCACACCTCTTCATCGCGGCATCAAAAGAACTGCTGGTGCGTGTCGAGGGCTCATAGAAGAGGGTGCAGAGCACCTTGCCCTTGAGGATATCCAAAGTTCCGTTACGCTCCACTTGAAGTCGCATCTCGTGTGCCAAGGAGAACAAGTCATACATGTCCTGCTGGGTGAATTGCTTGACAGAAAGAATGTGACGGCGGTGGAATGTCGGATGAGGGGTTAGCTGTGAGTATGCATGAGTTGGAGGTCCATGAGCTACAGGTGCTGCAGGTTGCAGATGCAGAGCGCCTGAAGAGGTCAATGACATGACAGCCGGCGATTCCTCCTTCGCCGGGGTCGAGGGGCGGACGATAGAAACAGGAGCATGGCTTACGCCCGAACCAGAGATGTCCCTTCCATGTGCCGAAACTATGAGCGAACCATCGAGGAAGACCGTGTTCCCGTGCACAACTACTCGGTGAATTGATCCACTGACGAATTTGCCTTCCAAAGGCGTCCAAGCGTCAGAACGTTTTGCAAAGTGAGCTTTGCGTCCTATCACGACCTCGACGCTCGTATGAAGTTGGTCAGGGATACCGAAGATGGCGACGGGATTGTCGTGGAGACGGAGTCGAATATCCTCGAGCGACAAACGTCCTTCCATGACAGCAGTGAGCAGGAGGGGCAAAGATTCTTCGATTCCAGAGGAGGGGGAAGATTGCTTCCCGCTGTCGTGAACAAGGCTGTGGGGGGCAGGCCCTACAGAGAAGGCGTCAATGACATCAAGGTTCTTCCAAAGCAGCTTCTGGTCAGCTGCGGTGGGGAGACTTTTGGATTGCGGGTATTGCTCGCGGGTGAAGAACAGCGAATAGACGGAAACATCGCAGGTGACCTTGAGACGCTTCGCCTTGCTTAGGGAAATGAGGACCAGGTCATCATTAGTCTGAACATCGGTAACGTGAACGCTGCGATTATGCAGGCTAGCAAGTAAGAGAATGGAGGCGAGGTCAGATCCCTTGGCATCAGATACAATCGGCTTCTCCACAGGCCATGAGGTGAAATGGGCCGCCACGACTGAGAGTGGAAGAGTGTTAGGAACCACTCCGAAAGGAATGAATAAAGATTTCGTGTCGGCACGGGTCTCGTCGTCCAAGTGAGTATTGGTAGCGGAGGCCGTGATGCTCAACGCGTAATTACAGACGGCGGTACCAGCGTTCACCTGGGCCTTCTCCAGCGACGCCCGGTCAAGAATGCTGCTGTTCTCACCCCAAGGAAGGAACATCGCCGTGGTGAACCCGGCGCTGATAGATGCTTCTGCCGCAGTGGTAAAATCTTGCTCCGCAAGACCAGGAACAAACGACGCAATATTGATGAGGCCAGGGAAAGTGTGTGTCTGGTGAGAGCTCTTCGAATCAACACTAGAGACGTCGAGCGGTAGGTTGCGAACAAGTGCCTCTGCGAGCATCTTAGCGTTCTTGACGTTGGTAATCAAAGGGACTGCGAAGTCGACGGCCATTCGGCGCGTGTGATAACCTTTGCTAGAGTAGCTGGCGGGGCGACGGTAGTGGTTCTTGGACGGCAAATTGATGTACATGTCGATAAGGTTATTGGCCAGATGCTGCGTCAAAGAGTATTCGGACTTCTGCTTCTCGTGGCTTTCTCCACCTAAGGTTTCGAGGTACTATATGACAGTGAATAAGTAAAAGTAAATACACAGCTATTAATTTAGTGCAGACGGCTTACCTTGCAAGGTACATTGTGCTCCTGCAAGAAGTCGGCTGTACCCGAGGTCGCAAAGATGTTGTATCCAGCACCGCTGAGTTTCTGGATCGAAGGAAGGAGCTCCAGCTTCTCGCGATAGCTACCAATTGAAAACAAAATATTCTTCTTGGGCGGGATGATACCAGTCGCGATGAGGCCCTTGATGTACGCCTCGTACTTGTCCTTTCCGAAACATGCCACCTCTCCGGTGGACGCCATCTCGACACCAAGAACCGGATCTGCGCCAGACAAACGGCTGAAGCTGAACTGAGGAACCTTCACCCCGACATAGTCCTTCGGTAGGTTAGCGTCAGGATATGCCTCGAAAGGCAGATCAAGCATGACCTTCGTCGCCATCTCGATGGCGTCGATACCTGTCACCTTGGACACGAAGGGGAAGGAGCGCGCTGCGCGGAGGTTGCACTCGATGACCTTGATTTCGTTGTTCTTCGCAATAAATTGGATGTTGAAAGGGCCTGTCACGTTCAACGCGTTTCCTATCTTCGCAGTCGCCTCTTCGATCTGACGAACAGTCTGCGGGTCAAGATCCTGCGGCGGGTGGATCAGGGTGGCGTCTCCTGAGTGGACTCCGGCGTTCTCGACGTGCTCGGAGATATAGTGCATGACCATCTTGCCGTCCTTCGCGACAGCATCCATTTCGATCTCCTTCGCCTGCTCGATGTACTTTGAAATGACGACAGGGTGGTCACGCGATACCGCAGTGGCCTGGGTAAGGTAGTTCTCCAAATCGTCGCCAGTGGAGACGACGTTCATGGCTGCGCCAGACAGGACATATGACGGGCGAACAAGCACAGGGTAGCCCACCTTGTCGCAGAACGCGGTGGCCTCCTCGAAGCTCGTGAGCTCCTTCCAGAGAGGCTGGTCAACACCGATAGCATCGAGGAGCCGGGAGAACTTGTATCGGTTCTCCGCAGTGTCAATCATCTCTGGCGATGTTCCGTAGATCTTCACATTCTGGCGGTACAACGGCAACGCAATGTTGTTTGGGGTCTGGCCACCCATGGACAAAATGACTCCGCGCGAGCGTTCGGTATCATAGATATCGAGGATAGTCTCGAGACTGATGTTCTCGAAGTAAAGACGATCGGCCTCGTCATAGTCCGTGCTGACAGTCTCCGGGTTATAGTTCACCATGACCGTCTGGAGCCCCTGCTCGCGCAGCGTCCTGATGGCACGCACTGCACACCAATCGAACTCGACGGACGATCCGATGCGGTAAACACCAGAGCCAAGGACCATGACACCCCTTTCGTTGAACTGGACATCGTGTTCGAAGGCGTTGTAGGTCGTGTACAGGTAGTTAGTGAATGCTGGGAATTCAGCCGCGACCGTATCAATCTGCTTGACGAATGGTGCAATGCCATTCTCTTGGCGCCGCCTACGCACAGCCAGTTCTGTTGAACCCATACAGCCTGCGAGCTGGCGATCAGAGAAACCCAGCTGCTTTGCTTGACGCAGAATCGTCGCCGGGATTGACGAGACGTTGCAAGAGCTTGTTAAGAAAAAAGAGTCAGGCTTATGAGCAAGAAAAATATAGGAAAGGAACATACCCGAGGTGCACCTCCATCCTGTAGATGTTCTCGAGTTTCGTCAAAAACCACTTATCGATGTTGGTCATCTTCCAGATCTTGTCAACGCTGTAACCGCGGTGGAACGCCGTCGATATTGCGAAGATGCGCTTGTCGGTTGGGTTGAGCAGTTCCGTGTCAATATCCTCAACGTAGTCGTTCTAAGCCAACATCAGTCTCTGCTATGATAAGATAAACTATACACACCTTGGCGAAACCAGAGAACTGATCGTCAATAGCCCGGATCGCCTTTTGTATCGTCTCCTCGAACGTCCTCCCGATGCTCATAACCTCGCCGACACTCTTCATGCTACTGCTCAGAAGCCTGCTGACCCGGTTGAACTTCTTGAGATCCCAGCGGGGAATCTTCACGACGCAGTAATCGAGACTGGGCTCGAAGCACGCGCTAGTGACCTTCGTGACCGAGTTCTTGATCTCATTGAGCGGGATTCCTAGACCGAGCTTCGCAGCGATGAAGGCCAGAGGGTAGCCTGTGGCCTTGGACGCGAGTGCCGAAGAACGGGAAAGACGAGCGTTTACCTATGACATCGCAATCAACTTTAGAACTTGGGTATACCAGCACCTAGAGATGCTCACCTCGATGATGCAGTACTCCTGGGACGTAGGGTTGAGAGCATATTGAATATTGCACTCTCCAACTACACCGAGGTGACGGATGACGTTGATAGCTGTGGTCCTGAGCATGTTGTAATCCGAGTCGGAGAGTGTTTGCGACGGCGCGATGACGATGGAATCACCGGTATGAATACCCAAGGGGTCGAAGTTCTGGACAACAATGAGTACCTACAAAATCGAAGCAATGACTGCAACATACCTCCATATTACAGACAGTGATGCAGTTGTCGCGGCAATCACGAACAACTTCGTACTCAATCTCCTTCCAGCCCTTCATACTCTTCTCGACGAGAACTTGAGGGCTAGTAGCAAACGCCTTGCTGCACAACGCACGCAGCTGCACCTCGTCCTGCGCGAAGCCAGAGCCCAATCCACCAAGAGCGTAGGCAGCACGAACAATAACCGGGAACCCGATTGTGCGCGCAGCGATGACAGCGTCCTCCGGATTCGTCGCAGTGAAACTCTCAGCGCACTTCTCCCCGATCTCCTCCATGGCGCTGGCGAAGAGCTGCCGATCCTCCGTCGTGATGATAGTCTCGATCGGGGTGCCGAGAACCTGGACGCCCAGCTCAGCGAACTCGTCCTTTAGCTTGATACCGACGTTGAGAGCCGTCTGACCACCAAAGGTCACGTAGATGCCGTCCGGCTTCTCGTACTTGATGATCTTTCGCACGAATTCGGGGGTAACGGGGAGGAAGTAGACCTTGTCTGCGAGGCCCTTTGAGGTGGCGATGGTGGCAATGTTGGGGTTGACCATGATAGTGTAGATGCCTTCCTCCTTGAGCGCCTTGATCGCCTGTGAGCCGGAGTAATCGAATTCGCCAGCTTGCCCGATCGAAAGGCCACCAGAACCAAGGATAATGACCTTGAAGACCTTTGCACGTGGAACCCGTGCTTCGTTATCCTCCTTCTTGCCACCAGGCATAGAGATGGGGACCAAAGAGTTTGTGGCGGCGCAGTCGGCGACATTTTGGAGGAAAACGTCGAAAAGGAACTCGGTGTCGCGCGGGCCAGGAGTGGATTCGGGGTGGAACTGGACGGAGAAGAAGGGTTTGTCTTCGCAGTAGATACCTTCGTTACTGCCGTCGTTCGCGTTCTGGAAGAGCTCCTTCCAGCCAGCGGGGAGGCTGTCCGTGTCGACTTGATAACCGTGATTTTGGCTTGTGATATAGCAGCGTCCCGAAAGCATATCGGTACACGGGATGTTTTGGCCGCGATTGCCGTACTTCATCTTCGACGTAGTGGCTCCAGCAGCGAGAGCCATGAGCTGGTGGCCGAGACAGATGCCGAAGATGGGCTTGTCGGCCTTTTCCATCGCTTTCGCAATGCGAGCGACGGTCTCAGTGACCATAGTAGGGTCTCCTGGTCCATTAGAGATGAAAAGACCATCGCAAGGCTCGACTTCCGAAAGGAAATCGTAGTTCCAAGGAACGACCTTAAGTTCGACACCGCGGTTGATGAAACAGCGGATCTGGTTGTACTTCATGCCAACATCGAGGGCAAGTACGCGTAACGGGCGACCAGACGGGTGGATTTTGGCTTCGACGGTCGGTGTGAAAAGGCGAGGGGCAGCAATAGACACTGCGGCGACGAGGTTGGTCTGGTTGATATCGACGAAAGGAACGTCCAGGAATTCTTCGCGCCAAGCATAAGGTGTCGGAGGGGTCGAGTTGGGCGAAATGGAAAGTAACGTGGGGTTGGGAAGACTAGCGAAACCATTTGGATTGCGGGCGAGAACCTTTCCAAGCATGGAGCCCTTTTCTCTGATCTTTTTCGTGAGTGCTCGTGTATCGACGCCGAAAAGGGCGGGAATGTCGTTTTCTTTTAGCCATGCGCCGAGAGAAGAGTTGGCGAGGAAGTGGCTGTAGTCCTCAGAGTAGTATCCAACGACGAGCGCTGCAATGTGGATTCGTGACGACTCGAACTGAGCCGGAAGGGTGTCGAAGGAAGTCGGCCGTTCAGGGACGCCGTAATTGCCGATCAATGGGTAAGTCAACACGAGAATCTGACCCTCATAAGAAGGATCAGTCAAAGATTCGGTGTACCCGACCATTCCTGATTGCAACACGTTAGAAACCGTTCAATAGTCGCTGTGCTCGACGCACCGGTTTGAAAAACACATTCGCCGGCGATGCTCTTCCTCTGGGCACCAAAGCTGATGCCGCGGAATGCGGACCCATCTGCGAGTTCAAGAATACCCTCCGGCTGTTCGCTTCCATCTGCCTGAGTGGGTGCCGCGGTTACAGGCGGGGCCGGGAGGTTTGCAAATGCGCTTGAGGTGCGCGATAGAGCGGGTCGAATGGGTGCTCGAGCAGAGAGGGACATGGCAGTGATAATTATTACTCGTGTAAACCAGCGTCGTCTTCCTCGCCACTCGGATTGAGGGTTTGCCAAATTTCGAGTGGAGAGGAAGAGAAGAAGAGATGGAATCTCGACATCCTTGGATATCACAAAATTTGTTGTTTGTGCTTGTGTGAATCGATCTTAATGATCGACGGCATCTTATCAGATTCACTCTCTCAGCACATTAACTTTCTTGTGATTGAGTTACGCCACATATTTTCCAGTCAATAAGAAATTTCACCCCGGGAACATCCACTTGTTCCCGGGGCCTGCTCAACTGTCCCAACCTGTCAGGATTCTCTATTCCCAATACACTCCTGCAGCGATAACTCACCGGCAACAACCACAAGTAAGGCAGTTGACTATTCCAGCCAAAAATGATGCAATGGCTAAGGAATTTTTAGCACTGGTTTAACTTGGATTACACAGAATTCCGTACCTCCGACGATACATTCGAGGCAACCTGCGATAGCGGCAACGATGGACATGATGGTACCCCCAATACACTCAAACACGCCTAGATCATCCTCGATTCAGTCTATTTCAAATCTGGGGGAATCTCCAGGAAACATTCCATTACCTGCTATACATGAGCATATTACCCTAAGATCCGTTAGTATTATACATGATAGGGGATTTTTACAAGTCAGTCACTCACCCCATGGTAAGAAGAGGAGATGAGATGTTATTGCGGACTCCGATTTCTCCATCTCTTATATTATCATTTTCGACCCCATGACGTCTATGGAACGATGTCCAGTTGACGTCACCTATACGCGCAGTTAGTGCGTCCTTAAAACCATCATAATGCGCAGTGAACTACAAACCTCTTTCTCGATTAGAAAGCTCTGGAAAAATCTTCGTCAGGGATAGTCTGAACTAGTGGGACGTTTAAGTTGGGATTGATTCGCAGAATATTCCAACCATAAAATTATAATCACCATTCAAAATTCGAGACGCCGGATGCCGCTCAATCTCCACTGGCTAACACATACGGACGTGAATACGCCACTGGTTTGTGGCTGAAGAATGCAACAGCTTTAGCCTTTGGACTCTGGAGCGATCGATATCCACAGTGTCTTGAATGTGGCCGATTCTGGTGATAATAAAGCCTTTGGAGGCTTCAATATGTTGGCAGCCCGGAAGGTACATAACTTGCTGAGGGGATCGGCCTTGACGATTTCGTACGAGATTGCGGGTCCGGGGGATAACTATTATGTAGGGAGGAAGAGGAAGAGGGAGTTATGCATATTTATGATTAATTCGGACCTCGAACTCTGATTCGGGTGACCTTGGCCCGAAGATGTGGCCACTCCCTCCACAGAGGAGGCTCGCCTTTCGGTGGAGGGATCACCGGTATAGGGAAGATGATTCTCTCAAGCACTCAAAGATCCGCGAGTAATCCCTTTCTTCGTCCACAATCATTGTATATGTTGATAACGACTTGAAGCAAATTTAAATCTTCAGCGCTTCAGCTCGATTCATTTTTTTCATGCTTTATAGTTCCAACTCCTCATGCAGACTTGGAATACTGTGATCCAAATTCAGCCAGAATAGAACTCAATCTCATTCGTGCTTCAAATAACCTTGTCCCTCCGTGCGTCTCTGTATCTAGATTCTTTCAGGTTTTCTGCCCGCAGTGACGTCATCATTTTTGCCGGGTGCATTTGAGAAAAAAGTGCATACGTACTAGTAATAGCGATTACTTTGTGAAAAATAGTTGCCATAGGACTGGCTGACAGAGCTAGAATGGCCTCATTCACGGTGAAAATAGCCATTTCGGTCTCTAGCAGCGGGGAGTAGTTCGAGTTACGCTAGGTTACGCTTGGCTATCCGGCCGTCCATCCCTCCGAGTCTCACGTAGTCTTATAAATACTCCCATTGGGATTCTCATGACATCATTCATCTTTCTTGGCGCTTGGTGATGAAATTGTACCTCACGGACCTGGGAATACAAAGATCAAGGGATAGTAATAGTACTCGTGCTCACCAAAAGTATCCGTCATCACGGCTTTTTCCCACGATCAAACCTCCTCCGCCCAAGTGAACAAATTACCTCGCCATAGATTGGTCGAATTATTTATTGATTAAATTGTGTATATAAGTCTCAAGACTTTAAAATGAATCATCTATCACTGAAGAAAATTATTGGATCTCCAATTGTAGTCAAAAAAGTGTGAGCAAAAGTATCCACCCACTTCATGCACCCATCGACATCTTTAACAAGAGGCTCATCTCAGGCCCTGTATAAAATTTATGCAAATTTACTTAAGGCATTTCAAGGATTTTTTCTATCATAATTATTTTTTGTAAGCTCAGATAATACCAGCTGAATGAGCTGGAGCTAGATCATAATACCGGGTAGAACAGAAGTTAAATTCTTCTTTGGGTGAACTGTCGTTTGGTTGCCAGCTGTGATGGATCAATGTATCATTCTTCTAAAATAATATCT
>JABCKI010006251.1:0-10122 GCA_018282025.1 Sphagnurus paluster
GCCGATAATAGCTTATAATGTATTCAAAAGATTATAATCACATCACACAGCCATTGAAAGCTTTCTTCATTAGTATAATCTGTATACAATATTTTTACAAACTCACGATTTTCCTCAAAGATTATCATAGTGAAGTCAGAGATTTTTCTTGAGCGCCTTATGCAAGTCCATTGGGTACATGTAGTCGTAAGGAGTAGCTAGACAGCTTATTTTGTCTAAGAACCAACCATTTGAACCTATTGTAGTAAAATTCACCGGCTTTTGACATGTGCTACAGACATGAATATTTGAATGCTTGACTTCGGTGAGTTGATAAGAACAGAGAGGATAGTGTATTCGGAGCGGTAAAGTGTAGCAATCATTCACGACGATATTGAGTGATTTAGTCCAAGTGAATAATCGTGCCGTTGAGTCTTGAGTCAAGTTACCTGAGAGCCCGAGTTCGAACCCTGAGCGCATTAAGAATTTAAGCCATTAAATAGATTTCCCCATTTCCATTCCTTAAATTTGAGTTGAGTATTATAAAATGTCTCCAACACTTCAAAAGTCAAAAAAGTGAAAGAGTAGGAGAGATGTGCCGTGGTCCTTTGAAACCGATTTTTCTGGCTGCCGTCTGGAAAAAATCGTGAGGTGTCATAAGCCCATAAAAGGTCATAAAAGATTTTCATCAATGCGTAATGTGTCATAACCTTATGAACAATCGTGGTTGATTACTGATTTGACCCAGCCGCATCTGACCATATCTGCTCATCAAAATCTTATATCAAATTGTACTGATTATGACAAAATCGTAATGCGTTTTACATCATATATGCTCATACCAGAAATCCCCAAATTTGCTGATGATCACGGGGAGCTTATGTAACGCCGATAAACGATTCCGCTTTCCTTGCGCTGTCACTGCCTCAGACATGTAATTATGGAATCGTCCGTACAAGAGCCTTTGCTGGGGATTAGACCCAAGTGGATCCTTTCATAAGCTTACCATCTCGAAGGAAAACTATGGATCGCCACGCAGCCACTGTCTCCGTCGTCGACTTCGCACCCTTTCTGAATGGCTCTCCTTCTGACAAGAAATCTGTCGCTGACGCTATCCTTTCTTCGTTCAAAGAGACTGGTTTTCTTTACCTCATCAACCACGGGTTCCCTGATCATGATATTCAAGGCATGTTCGATTGGGTGAGTGTGTTTCGCTTCTGCCCCAATCGTTAGCTGACTAGATTCGGGCTGCGACGTCTAGTCCAAGAGGTTCTTCGCCTTGCCTCTAGAAAAAAAGATGCTCGCTCCACACCCAGAATCAGGCGCTCGCCATCGAGGCTTGTTCAGAGCACTCATGGATTAACTATAACTGATAATTTCTAGGCTACTCGCCACTGGGTATGGAGAAAGTCGCTCACCATCTATACGAGGCATCCGAAATCGCCGAAAACCGAGCCAAGGCGCAGGATGTGAAGGAGAACTTTGAGTGTGGACGGGAGGACGACGAGATGATGCCCAACATCTGGCTTCCTGAGGGTGTGCTTCCAGGATTCAAGGAGGCATGTTTGGACTACTTCTGGGTGGGTTCGTATCGCTATTGAGTTCGGAGATATCTAAAAGACGAAAATAGAAATGCTCTGAGCTTCAGAAAGACATTTTATCCGCCCTCGCTCTGGGTTTCGACCTACCGGAAGACTATTTCGTCAAGTTCCACACCAAACCGGACAACCAGCTACGCCTTCTGCACTATCCCAGGTGCTCTTTTTGTCGCCATCCTCACTGAAGATCGCCCCACTGACTGCAGCATAGCATCCCCCTCTGTGCACTTGAAACCAACGAGATCACCCGTATCGATGGACATGCCGATTTTGGGTCTATCACTGTATGTGAATAATCTCTTACTCTTTCTCGTCCCACTGCCACTTCCGGCTGATCACCGCGTTTATTCCGACGCAGATTGTTTTCCAAGACGATGTGGGTGGTTTGGAAGTCGAAGACCCCAACAACGCGGGAACGTTCCTAGTAAGTTCTTTTTCTTTTATCTACGTTCTCTCGATCAAGTCTCAATTTGTTCTCCAAGCCCGTCCCTCCTATCGCAGGATCTGTCATAGTGAACGCGGGCGACTTCCTTATGCGATGTACGTGTACATAAACCTCCGTTCATGTTGAACAGTACTGATGAACTTCGGAACGGCAGGGTCAAACGATACGATTCGTAGCACGGTCCACCGCGTACGCGCACCACCTGGTGCTGCACTTGCAGATGGCATGGTACCGGAGCGGTACTCTATCCCCTACGTATTTTTCGCTGTTGCTGTATGACTTTAGTTTCTGTCTAACAATCTCTTTCTCTTTGTTTCTAGTTCTGCTGCCCCGTAAGTTGTTACTTCAATTTGTTCAAGCTATGCTTGAGTAACACTTGCGTTTGCATGTAGGACTTCGAGACTATCGTGGACGCCATTCCTGGTACGTGGTCCGCCGAGCGGCCGAAGCGCTATGAACCCATCTTGGTCCGTTGATTTCTCTAGCATGACTGGAATCTAGTTGTGCTCATGAAATTGCAATTGGATAGGCGGCGGAGTATGTTATAACACGACTCGCGGCCAATTATTGATCAGTCAATTTTGTGCGTGGTGTGTTTCCTTTTGTTAGTCTACGAAATAGTGACGAGGTTCAGGTTATCTCGATGACGCTCAAGCATATATGCAGATCTTTCGGAGGCTGGAAATACCATGTACACGAGCCACGATGTAGCGATTCCCCACTTCTTTTGAGTGAAATCAATCGTGTCATCCCATCAGGAAATATGTCGCTTAAACTCTCGTTAAAGCTCGCTCTCACTGCCATCCAACCCACAGTGTGCTGCTGATGCCAAGCTGCCATCGTCTTCATCTGAAGGCTATGCTGGTGCTGTGCGCTACTTGATATAGATAAACTCAGCGTTACGGCAAACCTCAATCCATATTATCATGAACTCTACATTCACCTTCGACAATAAGTCCGACTACTTCAACTCGTCTGCGACCAGCGCAAACAGTTCATCTTGGACAACCATCTCGACTTTTGTTAGCCCTAGCGACCATGTGCCCCGAGTCACAATCGTCAAATCGCCATACGGAAATGAGGGCTCCATTCACTGGCAGGATAGGAAGTTTACGCTCAATGGTGAGCAGCTGGAAGTTGACGATGTTAGGTTTAAGGAGACGGGGGCCGGGTAAGTCTCTAGATTCCTGCTTCGATTGTGATTAGAGCCGAACTCCTCGTATAGATCACTCTTCAGCCGGCGTTGGTTTTATCAGAAGTCACAATGGCGTATCAAGTACATATACGATAGTAAGACCTGGATGGTAAGCATAGCCTTTGCCTGTCCCGCGATGCCACGGTTACTGATTCCAATATCCCTGTTTTGTAGGTCTGGCGGTACGCCACAAGTGACGTCGCCGAAGAAACTCCATCTGCCAAGTTCAAGATCTACGAATCGAAAGTTGTTGGAAAGTCTGTACCGGCATCCTTGTTCTTCCATCCCTCGCTATCAGAATCGGACGCACACTTTATTGTTCTAGCACTGTTATACTCCGAAACTACGGAACATGCGCCTGCTGCCCCCCGTGGTTTCGGCGACGTATTTGCCGTAGGAATTACTGCACTTTTCCGTTCGGCCCCGAGCTTGTAACGAACGCCAGTTCAGTGGGCTAAGAAAGTGCGGTATACTTTCCTACTATCTCTTGTACTTCCTCCTCTTGAAAATCTCAAACTGCAGCTTGAATAATGCGTGAAAAATATTCCGAAAACTGGCCCTCCCCGAATTTTATCTCTTCTTTGTTAGTCCAATGCCATGAACACTAATGCCACCGGGGAGGCAATATAACCGTCTTGTTATACTATCATACATCCCGAAGGCATCACAACCATTCGTTCAAGCCGCCAGAAACCCTTGAGCACACCCCTAGAAAACATACCACAAATATATTCGAAAAATCAACAGTCCACAAGATAACAGTATTTCCTATCTTTTACATTTGACGTTAGAGACCCCTTGCATATCACATTTCTTCCTTTCTCGACCTCAATTCATCTTCAGCGCCTAGTTTTTGATTTGCTCGAACTCCCAGATCTCGGTGGGGGGGAAGACAGGAGGGAAGGACGGGTGGACGATCAGACGGCGCGACATGACCTGAATATGCTCGTCAGGCTCTCAAAAACAGACACCAACAATCAAACTGCAAACCTGTTTTTCTCCGTCATCGAGAATCCAGCCAACGCCGAGTTGGTGTGTCTCCTCAATCCTAAGAAAGAAAGAAAAAACAGAAAAATTTAACGTTTAAACCCAAAGCACAGCAGAATTGAAATGCTCACGTGTACCCGTCCATACGCTCGCGCATGATAATGGTCCAGTGCTGGTCACTGCCCTCTCGTCCGAAGACTTGGCCGTTCTCGGAGGCGGCGACCCTGCCTTCAACCACGAGCTTGTAGAGATGGCCTCCAACATGCTCGATGTTCCACTGCATTAAAAAAATTCAGTCATCATTGTAGTACTGGTTCATGAGATACGAACCGTGACAGCACGAAGCTGGGGACCGTGGATGTCCTTGGGTGCACTCAAGATGGCGTAGCGGCTAAAGCCTGGGTCGACAGGGCTCAGGCCGACCTTGGTGCCGCTATGCTTGTTGATGATATAATATTTGCCTGGCTTCAAGATAGACATGGTAGTAAGAGAGAATGAGAATGAGGTTGCTGCTGAGGTTCGATGTCGAGTCGATGAGATTCGATGAATGGGACAGAGAATGGTAGCACCTTATATATGGGAGGAGCGCCACTGACGCTTTGGGCGCCTGCAATGACGCAGCAAGCAGAGCGCAGTAGGGAGGGCTAGACTTTACGAGATCTGAACTGGGTTCCACTCATTCATCGGTCAGATGAGAGGTGGGTACGGGTTTAACGAGTAGAATTGATGCATACGGGGTAATTGAAAATATGAATACGAGGGGCTGAGCTGTAAGCATGCAAATGTTTCAGTTTCCGTGGCAAGAGCTCATTGAGTCAAACAGGACGATAGTGCGCGGGAAAATCAGATATAGGAAGACTGGTACGTACAAGATTGATAACTCTCATGAACACTAACGCCGACACTCGGTACTTGCTAGAAGACCTCGAACGCGCATATTTCCCTTGCAGGTGGGCTCATTTCAACTCTGAATATAGATACGTTTTAAAGTCCATATTAACGCACCTATATGTCTAGTTGGTCCACAGGCGCAGCAGGAAACAGAGCATCTCAATTCCAGGCTCGCTTTTTGTTCACGGACTAGAAACCAAGGGCCGCCGTGAATAGAGAGCCCTACCTGGCGTTTCGCACACCCCCTCAAGACCCACGGCTAGCAAGCCTTCGTAATTGTTATATGACGTAGAGATTGTGAAGTGGAGTGTCCCATGGCTCGATCTTTTCTTGTGAGCGGTGATGGGGGATCGACACGACTCAGAACGGCCGCAGACATCCACATTGAGTAGTCTTGGAGCCTAGGATATAGAACACGAGCCAGGAAAAGATGCGCGCAATAAGCTCGTAAATAACGTGAGGAAGCCCCATGATTCTTCGCCCCTAGCGGGGCTTCCGAGGTTTCAGAAAGCTGTCAGAACAAAGAAGCCCCTCGTAGACCAAATTTTCTGGGGTGAGAGTGCGTGGAAGATAATGCGAAGCTTGGGGCCTGTATGGGTGAGAGGAACACATCGCGAAATCGCGAAAATATCTGGAGCGATATGGTGTGTATCGGCCAAAAAACCTGATCCATTTCAAATCAGAGGTCACTCTTAACCCCACAGTGTGGCATCGCTCTCCCAAACAGAAAGAATGTCATAGAGAAGCTCACTTGCAGAATCATAGACACGGAAAATGTTCAGGATAGGTCAAATGTCATTCTAGCTATCGAAAGATAGGCCAGTTGTCGTCGCAGCCTTCGAAGGTTCTGAAAAGACGAAGCTGACGCGGGAAATCGGGAGACGAACTTTGGAAGAAGCTTCTTATTCTGTGCGGAACTTCTAGTTGCTCAAGAATCACGAATCCTCGCATTTACTAGTGATCATCGAAGTATGTGGAAAAGGCGATGCCATACTGAGAGCAAGCCCAATATAAGATGGTGTTATTCGCGCCTCCCAAAATTAGCATGACCGGGGGGTTCGAATTTGGCTCTCACCTCGTAAAAATGAAAGAGCGTGTCTTGAGTCAGAAGAAGCTATCAACTCCAATGGTGCTGAAAAAAGAGGGTCCTGTCACTGGTCAGCAGGTAGCGCCGTGTACCCACAATGCGCCGCATCAACACCACGATATCGTACAGGTGCCCAAACGAAGTGGAAACCTACTTCCAAAGGTGACAGAAAGGAAGAGGAGAAAGGAAGAGGAGAAAGGAAGAGGACGACGTGCCCAGCAGCATATCCCACAAGGTGAATGTCAATACAGAATGTGGGCGCAAGATATCATCTCTTTCTGCGGTATGAATCAGATACAGTAAAATGCACCTGAGCCGGGTCGTGCCAGGAAAATGATCAATGAAATCACAAATTCCAAGCCCGCAGGCTGCAGCTCTGAGAGGGGAGAACTGAAAATTGCGCGGTGCACACCGCCTACCTATCAGTGCACGTTCAAGTAAATTTGGGATCGATCTGCGCAGCACAGCGACATCAGCAGGACGGACAGGTCTATTGCATTTGGATACTTGATGCATGCGGGCACTACCACCACTCCCTATCCGCGTCGACCTCTACGTCCACATCTGCCTCGACATCCTCTGCATTCACATCAACATCCTCACCCGCGTTGCCCTCGACCTCGCCCTCGCCGTCCCCAGCCGCCGCATCGTCCTCCACCGCAATCGCTCCGTCCGTACCAGCCACAGTGCTATCCCGGTCCTCGTCCTGTATGCCCTCCCCGATAGCGCCGGCGGCAGCAGCACCGGCGCTGCTGCCCTCTACGCGGGCAGACGCCGGCTCGTTCGTCTGGACCTGCTGGCCCTTGTTCTTCGGCTTGACGGCCTGCACGATCGAGTATATCGTCAGTGCGACGACGATGGCTGCTACGAGGCCGATGATGGCGCGCATCTAGTGAAATGGATGGATATAGGTCAGTGGATTAGGAGAGGAAATAGGCGGGGATGAGGCACGTACCTTCATGTCTTTCCACCTGAGGATAGTTGGGATGAGGTCAAAGTTAATCTTCAAGTAGGTTTTGCAAGACGTACCACATTTCCTATTTGCATTGCATTTAGTATATGTCTAGATAGAAAGACGCAAAGACTCACCTTACGCGCTTTATGTTTGTTCGGAGACCGACGAAATCTGCGCGCTGCGGCCAGGAGACGTTCTTCGATTAGTTAGTACCGCTGCATAGGACAGAATACACGCCCAGGCATACCGTTGCGCGACTCGAGCACTGGCGTCGGCACACTCCCGCCCTCGCCGCGCTCCGCTCGGACCACCTGACTCTGGTTCTGGTTCTCATCATGCTCGGTGCGCATAGGGGTGCTCGTATGGATCTTCCGCAGCGTGCCTGTCCCCCCATCGTACCCACTCCGCTCCCTGGCCCTTCCCCTCTCCAGTGCAGAATCGGGGCCAGGGTCAGGGTGCGTATCGACGGGCGGCAGCCACACATCCACGTCCGTATGCGACGAGTTACGCGGCGGGACTGGCGGCGGCGGTGCAGCGAACGGGTCGTAGAGGTAGAGATCGTGGTCGTCGAGGGTGTATACGGAACCACGTTCAGAGGCAAAAAAGGAAGGTGTTGGTGAGGGAGAGCGCGGGACAATGGGAGAAGGGTGCGAGTGCGAGTTGGTGTGCGAGTGCGTATATGGGTGCGGGTGGGAAGGGGTGTATGGCCATGTAGGACTGTAAGCCGTAGGAGGCACGATTGGAGAAGGATGGTGTTGGTGCTGGCGTGAGGATGTCGTCGAGGTGAGACGTGGGGGCGTGTGAGTTCGTGTGAGGTTGCGTGTGGGACTGGGCATTTTGAGAGTAGTCGGCGCACAGCGCTCGTCTGGGTGTACTTGGGCTTAGTGACGTTGGTGCGCGCAGCGCTGCTGTTGGACCGGCCAACAGTTTCAGAGTCTTCACGGAGGACTAAGAAGGAGAGAGCCAAGATGTTGCGGGAGACATGGTTTATGCCTCGGAGGTATCAGCAGCGGCTGTGCTCTGGGGCTGATGGTTGGTTGATAACCTGGGCGATCGTTTCTCTGCGCAACCCGCATAGTGAGCTATAGATATTTTGTCGGGCACCGTCGCAATGACCTGGCGATCGTCTGATAACTTTCAAGACACATTTGGCCATGTCGTTGCACAGCAAGGATCTGAATATAAAAATTAGTTACGAATCGAGCAAAATATGCGAAACTCCGTATTCAAGGATGCTGGGCTTGGTAGTATCAGTTTTCTCACAGGGGAAGCAAGATAGAAATTACCAGCCGCGGTAGCCATCGTTTGGGGGTTCGAGGTGAGATGTTTGTTGGAACTTCGTACTATTTGAGCTTCAAGGATGGATAAGATTAGATCCTTGCATAACAATCATCAATGTGACATATTGAGGCACAGCATTCGTATCTTCAAGTTCGTATCTATGAATCCGCGTGTTCTACGTATAGATATTCAACTCCTCTTCGCGAAAATGGTCAGCTCCTGAGCCTCACAAACGCTGCCAGGATATGACGGGTTTCGACAGGTAAAAATCGGCTTGAATACAAAGTAATCTACGATAATCAGACTGAGATGCGCCTGCTAGAAAACGCCCTGGGTGCCGTATAGCGCGAAAAAAACTTGAATTTCTCCTGATAGGCTGTTTTAGGTCCCGCCTGGCGACCTATGGAAACAAATCATCAGTTGTAAGTGTCCCCTGCCCGCCAAAATAATCATAGTCTAGTTTTGTCTATCGACATCAGTAAGTCGGGAAATTCTTGGTATGCCATTTTTCCAGTTGCCCATATTTGGCAAGGTTATTGAATGATGGTAATGGATTATCAGAGGGGTATAATAGTTACAACAGATTGTATGGGATTTCAGAACAGTCTCAATTATTATTTCAAGCCAAAATCTTCTTCAATATTCTTTTGTTCTGATATGAGAGTGAGATTTGGTGCAATTATTTTGGTTGTTACCAGAAACGCAGGTCCAAATTTTTTTGATGGATAGAATACACCTCCGTCGATATTTATATTGTCTAAAAGGTAAAACTAAGGGAAATTCTATTGGAAGCAGTTTAAAAATGACTTGTGATATTTCGTGGGCTGCATAACTGTGAGTGCAGCCCAAGTTGTTCTTTGAAAGTCAGCCCCGGATCTCTCCGTCGTTGCTTGATGGGTTTTTTTTTCTCACTTAGCGCAGGACTCATCCCTCCCACCTCAACAACGCGCACACATTCTCTTCGTGTATCCTGCTCCTGCCTCTTGCCGCAGTTGCCTTGCTTCGTGATCACGCATGTCTTTTGTGATTGTCCATTTGTGGACACCAAGTTTATTGGCACGAGTAATGGTTTTGAGCTCTCTTGTAAATTTTGTTTAGTTGGATTACGTGCGCTTCTTGTCTAGGGGGAGCTTGTCAGATTTGGTGGGCTAACGAGCCTGGGTCGTAAGCTCATGAGGTGAGTTGTACTCCTAAAAATAGCTTCTATACTGAAAAAGCAACTTTGCAATAAGCACAACAGCCAGCTCGTCGAAAGTCAAGAAACCCGCTCATCATCATGCTACTCCAATCCCCCTTCAACAACTTAAGCATCACCGATCATCTCTGCTTCGACTCCAATAGTGGTCGCAAAAGGTTGTAGGGTTGTTGGTAAGAGTCCTCATAGGGACGCTCGGCGTCACCTAGATTATAAGTGGACTGCCAGTATACCAGTGTGATGTTCATTTAGTAATATAATATAATCCTTTTTGGACCTATTTATTCATACACCAAGGAATTGAAAAGGAAATTTGATTCAATGAGGGCAAAGCATCACTAATCACGCTCCAAATTCACAATCTGCTACAACATTATATCAAAACTGTTAGGGCGACGCTTCGTCACAAGGACATACTAGGACACCACTACAAATAGAAAAGAACTCAGATAGACTGAGGGGAGAGGGTTGACTAGACACAAGGTCTGAGAGAACCAGAATGCAGTTGA
>JABCKI010006252.1:0-10065 GCA_018282025.1 Sphagnurus paluster
AGATCGAGAGCAACGGCGCCTCCTAAAGAAGGACCGTAGAGCACCTTCGAGTACCATTTTTGTTCAGTAGAGGTCAAAAAATGTCGAATTAGTTATCTCACGATGTGCGTTTGGGAAAGGTAAGGATCTTGAAGCACTGCTTCAAGCACAGCCTGAGCATCTTTGCGTAAGCCTAAGCCAAACTCAGATCGCTACTCTGGGACAGTGAAATGGATGTCAACTGACCTTGCTCACTTGCATAACTCCCTTGCGATACTCCATATCTAAATAACCAAGTCAAAACCGTGCGATTACGAAGTACACGTTGTAGCCTGGAGGTCCCCTCCCAAGCGTATGGGGGGAAAAGCTCACCCGCGGTACTCGGCAACAACTACGTTGCATCGCAATGATTTGAACATTTTTTCTGCTGTAAATAGTTCGTCAGAGGCGTGACATGCATTACCGTGGAACAAGATGATTGTAGCCCGAGCTCGTCCAGCAGCAGGAGTGATATCAACTCTGTCGTCTGGGGGCTGCCAAACTCCGCTGACACCAGCCTTATTTTCGACGTCATCAGCGTCATCGGCACCATCGACATCCCAGTCTCTCGCAAGCGATTCCTCCGTTTGCGGAAGGACAAAACAGGTGAGGTTTACCCCATCTAAGGTCTTGATATATGCGGAGACGTAGGGAATGCGGCCAAGGATTGCAGGGGTGTATACCATGTGGTGGGTATCTGTTATAACCCATCATAAGTGGTCGAAAGCCCTTCGAGAAAATTTGTTACTCACTCAGCCAGGGAATGTATGCGCCTGGATACACCCATACACTTTGTCCATGATGTACTACCTGTAGTGGTTGTCAGTGGCGAAGGGCTCTCAGAAGCGTCAAGTCATTTCGAACGTTGGAGATATATTTGAGCATCATGCTCTGCGCGGACATCTTGGAGAACTGCCCTTGGATTGGCTGACGACAGCTCCGTTGAACGACTATCAGGCCTATGGGTTGAGGAGCGGGGAAAATTGTCCCCGTCTTCGTAAGGGCTATCTGGAGGATTTAATCCTACACCACCAGAGAGCGCTTAGGGTGGGTGGGAAGGGTTGAAGGACGGTCTGACAAAGTGGAGGTGCGATGTCAAGATGATTCCAACACCTCTGCTTTGTCAGCCTCTATGAGCCTCACTCGCAAGCTCGCAGGGCTCAACTCCAACTCGAGCAAGCCTGTGCATGCTTATACCACTACTATTGCATGTTTCAGGCATGACCTTCTGATTGAAACCTGTGACTGGTTGGGTAGTGCATTGCGAGTGCCTAGATCCGTTGCATGTATGACGCGTGCTAAAGGAAAGAGGCCCGGATCGCACCTAATTCTTTTATTTAGTTAATATAAATTAATAGACAGCTCAAGTGTCAAGTACATGTGTGGTAAGTTATGGAGGCTGTCTTTGAATTACTATTTACACACCACAAGTACAGGACAATTAAAATATGCAGTAATGACTGCCAAAAAGCCTATAATTTAACGCTAAATTACCTCGCCTCATGTTTACAAGATATGAAATTTCCTAGTGAGTGAAGAATTAACATTTTGCGTCAAGTAGTAAACTTCAATGATGGCGTACTAATACCGTCAAGTCCCAGAAAGTAACTGTGTCCGTTCATCTACCAAGCTCTCAGATTGCTTTTCCTTAATTCGCGAGAGACCCACAGCTCTTTTGAGTGACCTTAAGATTAGCCATCCCACCCGTTCGCGTAAACGCCATATCCATAATTTACGCTCATGAATCCTGTCGTTCCTAATGCGGTGCTCAGCGTCTACTGTGATAGAAATGACTGCTATAGTGGTGAAAATAGACGCAAGCGCCGTTGACGCGGCGATCATGAACATGATTATCATTTGTAGACGCGCAGCTTGCTGTACGGATGCACCACCCAGGATTGCGCCAGTCATCATCCCAGGAATTGCGATTATTCCGAGAACACTTTCAGTTATTTAGTCAAGGGGGGAAGGGCAAGAAGAAAACGAGGACGAACCTCATTTGATTGATCAATGGTGTGAGTCCGAGTCGGAGTGCTTCGCTAGCAATAGACTTGCACGCTTCCATCCGCGTAGCCCCGTAAGCCAAGTACATCTCTATCTTGTCCCGGTTCTCCCTGCTGGCGTTTTAATAGCGGGTTCAGCAGGATCATAATAAAGCGTACTGTAGCTCCCTGAGCACGTAAGTCTGACACACAAGAATCCCTGATATTGTGTTCCCGCAGAGCATACCGACGATAGGAACTGCAGCTAGAGTTTATTTTGACCGTTAAAGTCACCACGAGGACGGCGTACCGTATTGAGAAGGCTGCCAGAATGGGTCCACGGACATGGCAAATCTAGTCCCGATTATGGATATTGGTATAGTAGATCCTAACATGCCAATGAGGACTGAGGGTACCTGGTTTCGATTAGCAATTTGTACCACCAATATCACTAAAGGGTAAGGAAACCGCACCATATGGTCGTGCCTACGCTTTGCCTTGTTTGCAACTACCTTAACTATTCAGCAAGAGATATCGGGAGAAACTATTACGACTGCTCACTAATTTCGAAAGTTCCCAAGAGATTCAACAGCACTATAAAACGCTTCAGCGATAAACTCAGCTGAAGTGTAGCGGACACAACCCACACGCGATGCCCGCGACGACCCATGGGTTCTTGGCCTCGAAAACCTGCTGCAGAAGTACACCTACCACTGCGAGCTGAGAGATGCATCTCACCGCAGCGGTTAAGAGTGACCTTTCGATGCCCAGACCGAGGGATGCGGAAAGAGTGACGTCGAGGAGAATAAAAGCAAAGCCTAAGCCAACATTACCCCAGCTTAGATGTGCTGTGGGGGCAGGGCCATCGTCTGACATTAGGCTCCTGGAAACAGTAAAGAATGCTAGTTCCGAGCGGAGTGGTGGTTCGTCGAAAAGCCCAGCGCCCATTTCTACTGGCGTGCCACAGTTACAGTACTACTCCGAGTCCAAGGACCAACGACAGAATTTTTCGGCAATACTGAACCTGGATATCATCAATAGATCATGATCGGACCCTAATGTGATCGAACCAATCGCCGCGCTTTGATTTGTACAGTAGAATTTACATATCCCATAAGGGCCCATATTCTAAACTGGAGGTAGTACTTTGCACACTACCGATGCCTACCAGTGTTATCTTCAGAAAGCAGCGGCGTGCGCTCATTTCCAGAAATCTCAAATGCCCTTGGATTCCCCTGCAGAAGATTTGAAACACGCTCAACCACCGTCATTGCCTTCTTGCCTAGCCAATCGCTGGCTCTCCAAAGTCCAAATTTGCGCTCATCGATCCTGTCGCTTCTGACGCGATGTTCGCCATCCAAGGCGACGGCGATAACCGCGATGGTGGTGAAGATGCATGCGAGCGCGGTGGACGAGGAAATCATGAACATAATGATCATCTGTAGTCGCGCCGCCTGCTGAACGGATGATCCACCCAGAATGGCACCCGTCATCATCCCCGGGATGGAAATGATCCCGAGGACACTTTGCGGAGTTAGAGCGTGACTTGCTGAATACTTGAGTGTGTACAGACCTCATTTGGTTGATGACTGGCGTTAATGCGAGGCGAAGTGCTTCGCGTGCGATTGGCTTGCAAGCCTCCATCCGTGAAGCCCCGAACGCGAGGTGCATTTCTACCTTGTCTCTATTTTCTCTGGAAGGACGTTACCTTTATGCGGAAGAGGGGCTAGGAATATGCGCACTGAAGCTCTCGAAGCACGTAGCTCACACAAACAACGATTCCTGAGATGGTGCTTCCGCAAAGCATGCCGACAATAGGAACTAAGATAGTAGGTTAGTTTCCTGATGTTTGGAATAGCAATGTTCACGCACTGTATTGGATTGGCTCCCAGAATGGCTGGACCGACATGGCAAAACGCGTCCCTATAATAGAAATAGGTATCGTAGAGCCCAGCATCCCAATGAGAACCGAGGGGAACTGGACATGGCGTTTACAGTTTTGCTCGCCGTCGACGAAAGCAATTCACAAACCATGTATTCATGCCGGCGTTTGGATTTATTCGCCACTGTGCGATCATTTAAATAATTTCTAGATGATTGAGGGATGTAACAGACCAATTTCAAAAGTACCCAGGAGATTAAGGAGCACTAAAATATGTCCACATCAGGAGAAACTTGAAAGTTGCAGGTTATATATTACTTACAAACGATGAAAACTACCATCCAAGGATTCTCTCTAGCAAATACCTCTTGAAGGATCACCGCGACGACAGCGAGCTGGACCACACATCGGATCGCCGACGTTACTAACGAGCGTTCGATCCCTAGTCCAAAAGACCCAGACACAAGGATATCGAGCAGGATGAAGGAGAAAGCCAATCCGACGTTAGACCAGCTGAGCTCGGGGGCTGTTCTGCCATCTTGTGACATATCGGGATATCGAAGGATGCAGTCAAGAACAACCTGGATGACGTCTATCATTAAGACGGCCCGGTTGTCCGCCTCTTACTCTTATGTTATGATCATGACAGATTTTTGCCCAACGAAGGCCTCGAACAAGTACTATCCAACTCTTCTTGTTCAGTCTCCAGAAAGCTCAGGCGTATACTCGATTTTTCTTCGGGACTTGTCCTAGATGGGTTTCTCCACTATGACATCGGTCACATGGCCAGGCCAATGTGGCCGCCGTTCTTTGGCCGTTCTGGCCTTTGCTATCTGAACTCTTCCTCAATCATTCAAACTGAATCTCATCGACAATGGCTGCAGAGCGACCCGTCCCGGTCTATACGAACCTCAAAGATCTTTACCAAAACCTCGGCACATCGTTGAATCATGCAGTCCGGTGGAACAATCTTGCACAGGAGTTTGAGAAAAGGTTTGGGCGTAAACCCGCATATATCGCGAGAGCACCAGGTCGTGTAAAGTGAGCTGCGGGTTATTTCCCACTCCTTATCATGACTGAACACATACATCCACCAGTCTCATAGGTCTGTTCTCTTCGAAGCTAACGTGACTAGTTATTTATGATTAAAACCAGGTGAACACATTGATTATACACTCTTTGGAGTCCTGCCCGCTGCTATCGAACGCGATATACTGATCGCCTGCGGCCCGCGTCCCGTCCCTGCCGACGTCACCGCTCAGGAAACGCACCACCTGTCTGGCAGTGTCATCGCAGAGAATCTGCACTCCAAATACGCTCGGCAGGTATTTGCACCTATTCGCAAGGAATCTGCGCCGGAAGCATGGCATCTCGACATAAATACCAAGGAACTCAGGTGGGAGAGCTACGTCAAGGCTGGATACTATGTGAATTTTTAGTCAATATCGCCTGCGAAAAACAATTGATTGAGTCCAATTCATAGGGTGTATTGAGCCAGTACTTTTCAGCCGATGATGCAGCGTCACCCGTGCCAGTTGATCTTTTGTTCACTGGATCAGTCCCGGCGGGCTCTGGCCTGTCATCTAGTGCAGCTATAGTTGTAGCAAGCACCCTTGCTTTCTTGGCAGTCAACGGAAAGGTATATTGCACTCTTGATATCATGCATTTATCTATTAAATTAAAATCCATAGCTCGACGATCAGCCGACTAGTGCAAACCTTAGCAAAGGCGATCTCGTCAAAATTTCTATGGAGAACGAAAAGCGTGTCGGTAAGCATCCTTAATCTGTCTAGAGAATTCATTTTGACGAAGATGGTAGGCGTTAACAGTGGCGGGTGCGTTGGCTAAGTTCTTTGATCGTCGACCTATATTCATCCAATAGGTGTACACAGAATGGACCAGGCTGCATCTGTCATATCTGATGCATCATCCGCGTTGTATATTTCCTTCTTCCCAGGTCTCAAGGCGACACCCGTACCGCTGCCACGCGGCTCTGTTTTCGTGTGCGCCAACTCACTGGTTGTAGCGGACAAGGTCGTCGGCGCGAAGCGCGGGTACAACTTGCGTGTCGTCGAAACACTCGTCGGTGCGCGGATCCTCGCTCGCTCACTCGGTTTGTCAATTGGGGACAAGGAGCGCCTTACGCTGCGAGAGGTTGTGGGGCGACTTCTGGGCGAGGAGAAGGGTGTGGAATTAGACGTGCCCGTGCTCCAAAAGGGCCTGGAGCGCATGAAGGATGAGCTGGAAGTGCTTAGGCCCAAGGGTGTCCCCGACGATGGACAACTAGGCGTGACAATGGAGGAGATGATCGAGATGTCAGGGCTTGAGAAGGAAGTGTTCCAAGAAATATATCTGTCCTGGGTCGAAGGTGTGTGTCTCATAATTCAGAGATCTGCTATTGACTGACCTAATTAAAGTGGAGGCGACACACTTCCAGTTGTACAACCGCGCGAAGCATGTGTACTCGGAGGCTCTACGCGTGCTTGAATTCCGGCAGACATGTCTAGATGCCGCAGAACCTTCCGCAGGGCTCGATAACACTGCAACCCTTGAGAAACTTGGGCGCCTGATGAACGAGTCGCAGACGAGTTGCTCTACTCTGTACCAGTGTTCTTGTCCCGAGCTCGACGAGCTTACGCAGCTGGCGCGCAATGCTGGCGCTTACGGCAGCAGACTCACAGGCGCTGGTTGGGGTGGATGCACGGTGTCTTTGGTGGCTGAGAATGAAGTCGAGACGTTCATAGAGAAGGTTAGGGATAGCTATGCACCCTATAGGGGATTGACGGGCGAGGCGTTGAGTGAGGTGATCTTCGCGACGAGGCCGAGTAGTGGTGCTTGTGGTACGTGTTTTATTGACTGTACATTTGCAAAGCTGATCTCATTCACCGCTGGCATAGTCTACAAATTCGATTGAGACTGTATAACACCGATTGAAATACCAAATTGTTTCCGCAAGCGTCTACTTTAGCCTTCAACACTTGCATGCATCCTATTTTTTTCCTCTCTTAATTCAATATCCTCTATCAGCTACCCTCTATCACGTCTACGCCTGGCACCCTACCGCACAGATTGAGGCAGATGGCGGGACTGTGACTGCGGTGTCGACGGCCTTGATCTCGACTTTGGCGCAAATTTTGTTTAAGTTTTGGCGACTATTGCACACCAGCGAGTTGCTAACTTTTGGCTTTCAGCTTTTATTTTTTTGTGGCGGGTTCGAACGACATGCTTATTTTAGCCCAAGGCTAATAAATAATAGAACGAGTAAGCACCACTACTAAGAACTCCGCAAGGTTAATTGGGTTATATTCTGTGTCATTACAACTATTCGATGACAATTTTCCACCCAGCTCAATGTTTACAGATCCTGGACGTGACTAAAGTGATCCTCCACTCGTCGCATACGCCCACAAGCTCCTAAAAACATCCCAAACACCATCGTGACTATCTGCCACCTCCAATGACTTGCAAACTCACGATCGAATTCAACGACAAATTTTTTCAGACAGACAAATTACAACAACTGAACGCCTCCATCGTCCCTTCAAAGGCTAAACTATGGAAAACCTCCCAGAGGGTGCCAGAATTGCTCATATAGCGAGCCACCATGGAGAAACGTCCATCGAACTCTGAACAGGGATTAGAAGATCAAATTGTAATTAAACAGAATGTCGTTTGCAAGCTCATAAGTGATCCGTACGCGACAAAGCGACTCAAGGACGAAGTGGCAGCCATGTACCAAAACATGTTGAAGTTTGGGGCAAAGGCGTACCCGAGATCCACGAGGGTGAATGTACGTCAAAGGATAAATATGTTTTGCCCCCCGAGCATTATGTGTGCATGGTGCTACAACACTGCGGTACCTGTCCCATTTGAAGCTTAAGAAGCATCACACACTCCGGTGAGCCTGTCCACACATATATGATTCATTCTTACAAATTTAATTAATTATTCGATAACTTTGCAGACGCAAACTCGCGCGCCTCGTGGCGGAGTTGCACAAGGTGCAGGGCGTGTTCCATAGCGAGCTTGAACTAGAAAATGTCCCGAGTTTGCGCGGCGAACCCTTCCTCATCGACTTCAATCTCAGAGGCTTGGGCCGAGAAATGTGATCTCCGTGTCGATATCAACATAGAAGGTCAGCTCCTCGAGGAGTTTGACGCGATCCCTTGCAGTGAGATCTCATTGTTTCTTGACGAGATTGGGTGGCGGCTGGAAAGTGCGTGCTGGCCATATGATTCTTCCAGTTCGGTCTCATGATCACTGGTTCTCTTCGTAGGAGAATTCTGCTGGTATGGTTACGAATACGATTTATGCTATATCACGAGTGCCGCATACTTATCTCTTTGAGCTCCCACGTACAGAGAGCAATAATATCAGTCACCAAGAGTTCTGGGAGAAAGCGGTGGAGATTTGGAACTACGTTCACGCTAATTGGGCTAGATTCTATCCGAAGGGAGGCTCGGCTCCAGTTCTCGGGGAGCTTTCCTATCTTATTATTTAGAGAACAAGCCGTCCGGGATGTGGAAAGGTAAAATGATTGAGAAAAGGGCGTGAAAGCCTATGGGATGAGTAGCAAACTAGTAGAGTCACCAGGATGCTAAGAAAGTGCGCCTGTTGTTACAGTGCTTTTCATAAATATACGGAAACCCGGAAACAAAAAAAAGTTGTGTGGTCATGTGAGGGCAATCTTGACTGTTCTTTTCGACCATCACGCATCATGTCGCGCCAGCATCGCGTCCTCAGGTCACATACTTTGTCTCCGCCCTGCTTCTAATCCCTCTTTGGCACATTTAGCAGTCTCCGCACGACATTAATTGCCTACTTGGAAGGCAAATGACCAAGTTTACTGGAGTTTCTCTTTATTCATGACGGCGGACGCTGCGCAAAGAACGACTGCCCAGAGGATCATCGATGGAACTCTCGCCGCTCTTCTCGGACATACTGATGCGAATTGAGGTGCGCGTTACAATGTAAAGTATAGCTTTCACTATGATCAACGACGCGCGGAGGGGAGATAGATGCTCTATGGCAGAGTGATGGTGCATATACTTAGGGCCTATTCCTGTCATACGTACAAAATATATTTTCAATCAGCTTGTTTATTCTGATACGATGATGGTGAAAGTAGCGTAAATCAGCACTCAGCAAGGCCAAGGATTGAGATTTAGACACTGTCCTGTGTGCTTGGAGCAACTTGCTGCAAGTCTGCGTCTAATCTCACGTTATTGATTGTGTATGAGAGAAATATGGTAGGCATATTGTCTACTTGCTTCTCCCATTGACCCAGATATAGATTCATTCAGTGTAATCTATTGATCCTAGCGTAGACGAACATTGAGGTACAGGGTTTTGCGCGGATTGCCTTAGATTTCTTTCAATAGAGCCACACAACTTTTTTTTGTTTCCGGCTTTCCGTATATATATGAAAAGGGCTATAACCTTTTGTACGTTTTTACTAGGCAAAAGTACAGCAAGTAGGACTGTCATCGTCGTTTTAATTTTGAGGTTGAACGTTGAGCGTTGGAGTGCAACGAGCAGTCAAGTATTTTTCCGCAACGCTGCATGATGCATCAACACTGTTTGCTTGCGGCGGCCACGGTGGCAGTCGCGACGATCGATCAATGATTCGGAGTTGATTACATACGCAGGTTGGTTGGTATAATGCTACCGCCGCCGCATTGTCACAATTGCTCTATTGAAAGAACAGCGCGATTGTCTAACACTTGAGTCTACTCAACATACTAGGGGATTTCTGATACCAGAACACTATCTTCAGCCATCTTTCAGCAAATCAATATCAAGTTCCTCTTACCTCTCCAGCTTACTGCGTTATTCTTTCGTGCTACAAAGGTCAAAAATGACTCAGTCTCTCAACGTGTTGCATTTCCTAAAAGCTGCCTATCAAGTTCTAGAATATCATAAATCGATAACATATATCCCCTTCCTCTGACCACAATACACGTTGGTGCCTGTCATCACGATTAATATAAAATAGTCAGTGTTCATGGCTTCCGTGGCAAAGAATTCGCTCATGTCTAACCCTCCTCCCAAGCAATCGAGCAACAGCTCTCCCATAAAACTTCCCATAAGCACGAACTTTGAAGCTAGCACTCCCAAAGCCTCAGAAGCTCGCAAAGTGGCTGCCGAATCAATGGCTGGTCTGTTTCTTGGTCCGATGCCCGT
>JABCKI010006253.1:0-10038 GCA_018282025.1 Sphagnurus paluster
GCCTCACCAGCTCATACTCCCCTCGGAGAGGGATGCGAGCCACCCCATCATCATCCTCCCCTACAACAGGGATGTGACCTGGTCTTTTTTCGGGGAGTTTCGGGTACACGAGGGTGCTGTAAGCTCCCAACGGAGGGAGGGGCTACGACGGTCGGGAACCACAAGCGGGTCTGCTCACTGGGGAGTAGTGAGTGGTTCTTCTGTGTGTTTGGGAGCGTCGACTGGGTTCGCTGATTGCGCTGCAGGTGCGCACCAGGCCACGCAGCGCTGCAAATCCTGGTGGCGGGCTGGCGCGGGTGTATCCGGGTGACCGGGTACTGCAGTGTGCGCTAGCTCATCAGGTACTATGATTGCATGATATATTTTGGCAAGCTATAGTACCTGGTCAGGGTACCCACATCTACGTAGAACCAGACATTCCGTAGATAGTAAATGTGTATTCTAATTTTAGAAGAAAAAAATGAATTATTTTTGTTTCTACAATGTTTTAATGTGATGCACAGGGTGGTACCCTATCTCAATTAAGCAATCACGTCGGGCGCGGAGGGTGTGTATTACTCCAAATGGCTACGTCTAATTAGAATAAATGTTTGGAAACAGGCTCTTCAAATTAGAGTCAATTTCGCAAACAGCTTTGACCTCTAGTAGAGTCAATGTTTGCAAACACCTACCCACATCAGGTGGAGGGCCATTTAAGTCGCAGGTGCATTAAGAGGAATCATGATGAGTGTGAGTAACAGGCTACAGCGGAGCAGATACCCCCTGTCTTTTTGTCGGGGTCAGACAAAGAAGTATGGGGAATCTTTTACATTCAATATTGTGCGATCAGATTTCCATTGTCTTGGTCCTCACATCCATACATACATCATGACGCCACGCTGGAGAGATCCGACTAGAGCTACGCGCTTCTTTGCGTCATTGACAACTACAAGAATGGCTTCTTAGCTTCCCCTGCTTGTGAATGAACGAAAAGCTGCGCCGAATGCTGAGAAGTCTGAAGATTTCCAACACCCCTGCTCTACTTGCAGAGCGACGTAAATTGGTGGATTAACGTCTATTCTTGACCTGGACCCTGGGCGACTCAATGTCTTGGTGACATTCGCTTCCTGAAGATATTATTATAATCTGGACACTTGAGCAGGGTTGATGGATACTAATGTGTAGGTATCCCGGGAACACTGCGTTAAAAGACGCTCGTCTTTCGAATAGTCCATCATGAACCTTTATTCTCTTTCTCCACCGTGGAGCTATTTTTTTGTGAACTTGAAAGATGCCCTCAAGCGATACATCGCGGTGAGTGCCCTTCATCACTGTCATCGAGCTTAAGCTGGTACCAACATTGAACTATTTAAGATCATACCTTCTCTCTTCATGGATCAATGTTTTGTTGTATTCATTGGAACTGGTTCTGCTCTTTTTTTACCTTTACCGATTCCCCAAAGACAAGCCCTTCGTTCGCGTCATGGTAATGTCCCTTTTTCTCGCCGATACTCTCGGCACCATGACAGCATGTGCAACTGTATGGCTGGTAAGGATGGCTACATATATATCTTGCAGTATAATTTCGCGAACTGACTAAATTTTCAGGACGTGATCACCCATGCGGGTGCGCCGTTTTCAATTTCAAGAGCGAAATACCATACTTCCCTCTGATCCTGTTTCCTAGGTGTCGCCTTGGGCATTAACGGCTGGACTGCGACCACGTTAATAGTTGCCACTCTTGTATCTACAACCATCGAACGCTCTTTTCTCGTTTACAAAATCTTTTCCATGTAAGTTTACCATTGCTGCAGCGTCCTCGTCTCCAATAAAGCTAACGAAACCAATAGATCACATTCGAAAATTATCTGCGGGTTCTTTATGATCTTTATCGTAACGCAGGTTTGTTCGCCATATTTTTTAGCTCGTGTTTGAGCTGAATTTTCTATGCATTGCGCCTAGCCAGCATTGTGTATATACACAGACATATGGATGGCTACTCAGCCCAGCTACGTACGAGGGACAGCCATCACTAATGCGTACAACCATTTCTTATATTATCATTCAACGACTCTACTGACCAGCCATACTGTTGTAGAATGTCCGTCTGCATTGCGGTTGCCATCGATATTGCCATCCCCCTTGTGCTCATCTTCCAGCTGCGGAAATTCAGATCAGTCTTCCAGTCGACCAGAAAGCATGTTTTCGATGTGCTATTATTTTCCTTATCCTGACACCGTTTTCCTTTCGCAGTATTATTCGCCGCATTAGTGTTGAGGCTATGTCCTCAGGCTCTGTTGTTGCAGTAACTAGCGCAGTATGCCTGATTCTGTTTTGGACTGGAAGTTCTGGTAAATTTCCTTGCGAACATGTTTTTATAAACTGTCAGATAACTGAACTTCCTTGTCGTCTAGTGTTCTTCATATTTGGTGGCGCCCTAGGCCGCTTATACTCGCTGACTGTTCTGGCCAATCTTTTTGGCCGTGGACGGCGTGACCCTGACATAACTAATACCCGGGATGCAAAGCTCTCGAGTGCGTTCATGATTCCGAGCTGGGAACTTTTTCAGCGAATAAATCTATTCTATCAGACCTCAATTTTTGTGTTACTGCCGCCGCTACCAAAGAAGAGGGGACTGTAGCTATTGGTCGCGTGGGTTTTCCTTCTCTCTTGAGCTTCTGTGAACCTGTCGCTCTGATTCTGATTACTTGTACGCGTATGTTTTTAGGAGGACCCTGCTTTACCCAGTGACTTCGCTGTGCGAGATTACCCACGTCACTCCAAGGGAGACGTCTGATTGATACATGGCCCAGTGCTGTAAAACGGTCGTCACCTGGAAACAACATACAGCTTTGCCATCTGTCGAGGCAGTTGCGATTCAGAAATAGACCACCAGATCTTTTTTGCCCTTTGCCAGTGATACGCCACTGACATAACTTTGTGGGACTAGCTCAGGTCAATGTAAATAAATGTTTGCTTGCCAATACAATGGGAAAACACACGATACGTCACGACCACAGCCGCGAGTACCAAGCTAGTATGAAATGAGCCTCTGAGAAATGTATAGTATTGTCGCAGCCTACCGTTTCATCAGAATGTTCGCGAAGCTTGATGATAGTCCACTTGGGCCAAGGACCACTTGCCGACTCGGTTTGATTTTGTTGAAGAACCTCAATAAAAACTGGTACGCAGGGTGTAGCAGGGGTTGCATGAGTGCAGTATCCGTGAACCAGATTAGCACATTCTTCGACTGTGGCGGCTAGTCATGCTGTGTGTATGCGGCCCCAGTAACGGATAACCAGCAAATGGGCGTGTGATTTCTAAACTTAGCCACCATGGTAGATTATCGCAGTGGAGATTCAACAAACATACATTACGCTACAAGAAATTCGAACCCTCGCCAATGACCGCAGCCGACGTCTTCGCGTCCAAGAACAGCTCGTTCATCTCCCCGATATCCTCCACCTCGATCTGCATGCGCCCCGCCAGCCCTGCGAGGATCGAAGCGGGGGTCAGCAGCTGCAGCGCGTACCTACGTTGCGAAACGTGAGCATGACAGCAAAATGGGATGAAAGAAAGTTGAAGATGAAGAGTGCATGGGACAGGGATGGGGATGGAGATGGAGAGGCGTACCGGAGGGAAGTTTTTTCGCCTTCCGCGGCGAGCTTGTCGAGCACGCCTGGCCCGAGCTTGAGCCCCTCGACGATGGCGCGCAGGTGCACGACTTTGCCGACCTGCTCGCGCGTGTAGCCCTCAGTTTTGACGATCATACACCTGTAAAAAAAAAGAAGACATGTTAGACGCTGATCGAGGGAGCAGAGATAGGCAGCGTACCGGTCGAGGAGATCGACGGGGATGCCGTGCGGCGAGACGATGTCAGATGTCCCGCGGACGAGCGAGTTGCCGCGGTTCGTGGCGAAGATTACCGTTGGGGCCATTGGGGATTCGAGGAGCGCGTTGAGGTACGTGAAGCACTCGATGTCGAGCATGTGCACCTGCGTATACGAATCTTAACGTCCATCCCTTGACACACAGCACACGGCCTCAGTACGCACCTCGTCGATGAACACCACGCCCGGCACGACCTCCGCCACGCCCTGGTCGACATACCCCTTGACGATCTTATTGACCTCGCGGCGGAGCTTGTCGGTGACCTCAGTGCGCCCGCTCTTGACGAGGCTGCCCATGACGCTCATGATGTCCTGGCCGCCCTGCGGGCGCGCGTTGGCCGAGTCTAGGTCGCCGAGCGTCACGTCTTGCACGAGCTCTTTGCGCTTGTGCACGTCGCCCTTGGGCAGCGGCACGTACGTCTCGGACTCGAGGTCGAACGAGGATGCGTACGCGTCGGAGCGGCCTACGCGCTGCGGGTGGACACGTGAGTGGTAGTGTGTGTATTAGTGTGGGGAGGGTTGTGGACGCACCTTGACGGCACCGGTGTTGGCCTCGATGTAGATGACATCGCCGACGACGACTTTTTCTTTCAGGATCGCCTCGTATATCGTAGGATCGAGGCGCAGCTGTTTGGTGCCCTTCACGGTCTTGAGCCCGACGACGACGTGCGAGACGGTCTTGCCGTACCCGCTGAGGGGGTTCTCTGCCTCTGCGGGCGTGAGCTCGGTGATCTCGCCTTCGTAGACTTCTTTTGTTTCTTTTATTCGGAGGCCTGGGTGGTATTATCGCGTTTTAGTATGTCGAGAATAAAGATAACTGCGAATCAGGATAGTAGGGACACAAACTCACCAATAGCCCTGCGGAATGCCTCTGCAAGCACCTCAGTCTTTTTCACCTCTGCACTATACACCTCCGAGCCGACCATCGGACAGAAGGGAACTTTTGCGCCGAGCTCTTGCGCTACGGCGAGCGCGAGCGCGGTTTTGCCAGTACCAGGCGCGCCGGCGAGGAGGAGCGCGCGACCAGAGAACTTGCGCGACTTGATGAGGTCGACGATGACGCCGCACGCCTGTATTTCTATCGTTAGAGGAGTAGAAAAATGGATAATAAATGGGCAGATACCTCACGGGCAGTGGTCTGGCCGACGAAGCCGGCGCCGTCGGTGGTGGCGAGGCCCTCTGGTGTGAGGCCAAGGCCTTTTATGTGCGAGTGGGGCGCGATGCGTGAGGAGCGGCCGGCAGAGGAGACGGCGGGTGGGGGGAGCGCATTGTGCGCGACGGGAGTTGAGGTCGAGGCCATCGTGGTCGGTAGTGACCTCGAGGTTTTAGAACTTCCCACGGGAGCTCCTCTCATCTCCGCCACCCACTACTCTTTGCGCACTTTCATCGCGTCTTCTATTATATATATTAGTATATAGTATGTCTATCACGCTCTTCCTGACAAAATTCGAGGCCTGGTCCGGGGTTGCCACGCCGCCGCCGATGCACCACCGCCACTGCGCGCACCACCTGCCGCCGCACCATGACCCGGATGAGTGTCGTTTCGTCTTTATTCGACCACATAAACTGACAGTATCGATACCCCTGTGTAACAAGTGCGGCGTCTTCTAGCGTACATACTCGTGCCCGCCCTGAGCACAAGTTGCTGGCTGCATCAAGGAAGCCCTTTGTTGCCGCCCATGATGCGCGCGCACCTCGCCCGTCCAACATTCCCACCAGCGCCACCGAGCACCAACAGCAGAACCAACAGCACCAGTACAGGATACGACGACGGAATCGCAGGCCTATCTCCCGCTCGTCCGCGCCCAACAACCTCCAGCACCATGCTAAGGTCCCCGGGATTTCTTGGCCGTACCCACGCCAATGCCACGAGTCTGGTACAGTCCCACATATGGCCCCCAGTATCATTGATAGGGGATCCCTTGACCTCCAAGCTCGTTCGCCTCCACGCTCTCCGTTTCCATCTTACATATCTTGGGCCAAATGTGAACCATGAACGACAAGGGAGAAAAGGTTGAATTTTTACTCTCAGCTGCTCTCCCTTCCTCCACCACCTGGGATGTGATACCTCAGCATCGGCCGAAACCCCCGCAACTCCATTATTATGGGCGTACGTCACCTCGCCTGCGTTAGAGACGTCGGGAAACAGTCCGACAATTACCAGCACCACACTCGATACAAATTGAATACGGCCTTCCTTCATCGTAAGACGCTGAATCGATCATCTCGCTCTTCCTAGGTGGGATTCGTTGAGATGATAAAGATTTTGCGCAGGCCGTTTTCTGTGGCTACCAGTGCAATTATATAGCTGTCCTTTGCCACTCCCATGTCCCTCGTTAATGTCCTTTTCAGGAAACCTTGCCACGCGACTTTTTCCCAAAAAAACACAATCTACGTGCTGATGAATGCAACACCATGACAACGAAGCGTATAACGCCGAAATACACCAATGGCGTCAGAAGAACTAATGCGGAATTTACGGACGCTCACGCGTGCACGATTGATATGTTCGGCATAATGCGTGCGCAAGGAATATGCAAGGTGAACGTGTTGTGTTTGCTGCTGAAAAACGTAGTCACTACGCGCATGACTGATCGTCAAGTTCACGCCATGACATTTATCTGCCCTATTCGGCTGCATCACTCGCAGGCGTCTTTTTACAGAAAGAATTGTCGAAATCATGCAAGTTACCCCATCCACGTAGGGGGTGACGGCAGATGGGTGAGGCGTCACCTTGATCCTAGTGTGGCGTCATGTCCTGGAATAATGACGAGTTCTGACGTAATTGCGTTCGTCAATTCAGAAAGGACCCCATGTCCTTTTAGTAGCTTCAAAAATTCACTCTTATTTTTTCAAACGAGTTTGCAAGGTCATACGTGTATGATACATGTGTAGTCAAACATCTCCTTGGGCGGGCGTTGTCTGCTACACGTCAGATTGACTTGGAGATTATTTCAGCTTCAGTCTCACTGAATCAATCTAATTGGAATGCCATTTCTTAATCTCTAGCTACGAAAATTATCTGATCAGCTAGCGACAAAAAACAAAATTTGATTCTCTCACAACTGCGGACCCAGTAGCTTCCATTTCCATTGGCATATGGCCGGTCTGCATTTACTTCTCCCTACGAGTCGTGTGGGCCCTTTGTACACAAAATAGCGAGTTTCATCCTCACCTCTTTGCTGCGGACCCAATAAGATTTAGGACCATTTGCAAATCCTTGATCTGGGTCAACTTCCTATAAAGAACAAGAGACGATGCTATGATCAACGCATATTTGCAATAAAAAAGGCCACGACTTACGACGCTGGCGGTAGCAGGCGCCGCTTTGACGTAGGCAAGTGCAGCCACAAAGAAGAGGATGTTGATCGCGAACCTCATCGTAGGAAAAGACAATATGTTTGGAAGAGTGAACTTGTTCCGAGCATGTTATATAGAACCAGAATCCCGAAAATGGAAAGCAGACAGTTTTTACCCAAAGGGGTTTTAACGCGGTTTGAGGTGGATACATCAAGGGTGAATTTTGGACAATCTGAGAAACAGTTCCCGACAATGGAAAGGCGAAAGTGTGCACCGCGCCACCCGGAGACGCACGGCTGATTTAGATAAAGATCTTAATGCCAGACAGGGCAATGTGAAAAGGCTACGGTCATTATAATTGCGCGCATGATCACTCGAAAGACCCATAGGGTGTAGAAATCTGTCAGAGGGCACTGTGGGTTTAGAGAGGCTCGGGGGTAATTAGGCTGCGAGTCAATATTTACAACCAGGTGACTGCGAATTAGTCTCCCAAAGGCATGCGAAGCTCCTTGAACCTGCGCGGGCTTGGGATATCTACCGGAAATCAGAAATCCAGATTGAACATGTTTAATACCCCCTCGCGCGCACGGATCCGACCGAAAACCATCGAAAAATGTTGGGGAAGAGAAAGTCCACGGACACCCCACCTCCCTTTACCCTCATCTACCAATCGTTAGGTTTCTTTACGCTCGCTTCGGACGGCTTTACTCATGGGCAACGAATCTATAGAACACCTGCCTCTCGTTGCTGATTCCAATATTAGGGATTTAGAGGAGGAAGCTGCGTACGGCAGAGTTCACCATGGGAGGCAATCTGGACGTGTCAAAACAAGAGAGAAGTGGCTGTTTTTCGTTATAATTCTGCAATCAATTGCGTTGTTGGGAGGCGTCTTTGTTTCGAAGACTTACATCACGACGTGCCAAATTCCGAATAATGACCATCTCCTTTATTGTTGAGTGCTGTTCACTCACTTATATCGATTTGTAGACTTATTTTATCCCTAGCGCCTGCGCAATCGATACTTGAGTACGAAGTCAAATCCTTCACGCCTGGTAGAGAACACAAGACGGTATATCAAGGCCTGTCCGATGAAGCAGACCGCGCTTGGGGGGAGCTTTACAATCGTAAATTATTTCGCCACATGTTGCCAAATCCAATCTTACCATTTTCTCCAGATACCATTATGAAAATCCCTAGAAGCGAAGCTGTTCTTTTGCCCAATAAAACCTACCCCATCCACGACGAGCCAGGGTATTATCTCGCCAGTCTAGACGTTTTTCACCAACTACATTGCTTGGTAAGTATTTATCTACCAGCATATTTTGATTGCTCACTCTGCTCATCTATAATAGAATAATGTCAGAAGGGCACTTCACCGCGATCGCTATGCGAATGACACGGACCTTGACGAAGATCATGTATCCCACTGCGTTGATACCATCCGCCAGTCCTTGATGTGAGTCTGTGATCCCAATCGAGTAACTCTTCTGAATCAAAAAAACAACGTTGTTCCAGGTGTAATGCCGATATATCGGTTAACGTATGGCAATGGAGTACTGAACTGTCGGCAGTAGTTGGCTACAGCACCCAAGCGCATTCGTGCCGGAATTTCGAGAAATTGAGAGATTGGGCGCGGTCTCGGCGGGTGCACAAGTGGATTGATACCTTCTTATTTGTCGAGGATGATTTACCAGAACCTTCAATTATCAGCTGAGTAATGGTTGGGTAAGTGCTGCATGCGCGTGTCGAAGGTGAATGGCATTTCTGAGAAAGCTGGCGTTTTCGTCATTAGCAATTTCTCCCGAAACAACAGGCGACATGTGCTAGGTAACTGTAATAAGTGCACACGGTGGTTAGCGAGTATGAATCATAAAATATGATCGTGGATGACATCGAATCTCTTGCCCTCAAGCCCTTAATGGATGAAGGTGGCCATGATGGCCATGGGAGCCTGAAATACATGCGCGCGCACAGTTGTGTGCGGCGTGAGGGCGTTTGGATAGAGCTGGCAAAAAAGGTATTCCAAGTTGTCGTATTTGTCCTGTGCTGAAGTCGAACGCGTGCTGGCCAAACCAAGTAAACGTAAACTCTGCAGCTGTGCCGCTGTGGTTTTGAAGGAGTTTATAATTAAATCTGGCAAAGAAAAGAAGTAAAAAAAATGCGATTGAAGAACTTTCGAATCTCCAAATTCCTATGCGGGTCGAACGGTCGCAGACCAAGTTCGGGAATGGCGCCAGGGACTTGAATGAACGAAGATACTTACGCAATAATTAGCTGCAGCTGCGCCAAGTCAAGCCGTGTTTCATTACCTGTGACGATATATAAGTATATAAATCTAGCAAAATATGAGGATTTGAGAGAAAATCATTTTCGAAACGTTCTGTATCAAAGCGTGTACACTTAGAGTCTATCAATCAAAATTTAAATGATTGGCTGGAGGAAGAGATGGAGGGAGGGGTAGGCAGGTCGTTGTGGCTCTCAGTGGAGAACGCCCGGCGCTTGCAATCACTGTACAGGGCCGTGTAATTGAAAGAAAAGAAAAAATTGTGGCTGTTTGGCCTCCGAGAGCGCTCGCGATGTTGTCGCGATGCGGATCCCACTTCATAACGACATTCACATTCTCAAAGAAAGACGATCCGTGAGTATATTGAAGCTCATCGAGATGTTTGATAGGTATTTTACCATGAAATGGAATTCGTCAAGGCACTCTCTCTCCTCGCGAAAAGGCCCGCCCTTAACACATCTTGAACGGATTTCCTTAGTTGCCACTTGGGCCCATTGTCAATGTTAAGTTATTGCCGTTTGCAGAAAAGTTGGCGGTCGGTCCAAACACACATCAAGTCACAAGTTTCGCACCTCAATCTTCTGC
>JABCKI010006254.1:0-10028 GCA_018282025.1 Sphagnurus paluster
TCAACCTTCTCCCCTCAGTCTATCTGAGTTCTTTTCTATTTGTAGTGGTGTCCTAGTATGTCCTTGTGACGAAGCGTCGCCCTAACAATGGGTGCCTGAGAACACGCGAAAAGTTAACAAGATCAGCTGTCTCGTGTACTACACCTTTCGCAGATGAAGGGGATGTAAATAGATGTTTGTAAACCTGTCGAGACAGTTAGTTACTGAACCGAGCTCGGAAAGATAGTGGGACGTACCAGGACAAGCAAACCACTCATAAGAAAACCTTCCCATACCTTGCTCGGATCCCCCTTCTCAAATGCATACAATGCACGTAGATAGCATGTCGATCCAATGTTGACGTCTGGATCACCGTTCTGTATTTGAGTACGGGTCCTATGATATGTGTAAAGAAAGATAAGAGGAAAGTAAAAGAAAATGGATCTCACGTCGCATCATCCCAGTCAAGCTGGATAGGGCACAAAAGTCTGCCTGTCACTTCGCATTGCAGCCCTCGAGTTTCACGTACATCCGGGTCCAGGAGTGGGCTAGGAGTGGGTGTACGAGCATTTAGCCAAGCTGCGACCTGCATCTTGATGCGGGTAGTGTCGTCACTGCGAGCATCACGACCACCGGTTTGAAGCTATAATTGGTGTTTGGTTTAAAAAGACAATAAATTTGAAAGAAAAGAAGTGTACCGTGTCGTAAAATTGCTGAAGATCGTCGGGCTCTGATTCATCCACTTTCTTGAGGAAGTTTGGGACCAGTTCGTTGAGCAACTTGACACTGATGTAGGCGCGTTCGCGTCTGATGGTCACGGTTTTCTTTCAGTTGTGGTCACACCAGAGGAACAACATTGTCACTTGCCTTCGTTTCACATCCTTGATTTCCTCTGTAGAACGACTAATGAGCTCGGAATCAGTGGCCGCTAGTTCGGGGTTCTCAAGTAACTCTTCGTGAGCATCCGAGTTGAGAACAAGGGTTCCGAGGTCTTCAAAGAGTGAAACGGCCTTGCAGATTACGCGTCCCAGTTTTTTCAGAGAAGGTCTGCAATGCAACAGTGAGTATTCATCAATAGCTCCTATCCAGCGACTTACTTCTTTGTCTTTTTCTTTTTAGCGTTTCGGTCAGACCTTGCGCGTCGCCTCTTCTCGCCAGGGTTTGTTGCGGGGTCTTCGGTATCAGAAGAATGTCTCAAACTTGATGACATGGCGGCGCTGTAGAGGGAGGTGCGACCACTTTCATGATTTTGTTCTCCTTTTTCTAAAGGGCTGACAATTTCATATTTCAGAGGTTCCCCGGGAAACATAGACCGAGTCACCGATGTCAAGTGTTCAGGATAGGATCCGTGGATCTGATTGTTGAACATCTCCAATTTCAATATTGAATCAGATTCGCTCCTCACGCACGCACCGTGATGATAATTTTTGTTGCCAAGTCCACGATTTCTTCCCTCAACAGTCCAACTTTGCGTCTTGAGCCGCGTCGAAGACGCGTTTTTTCTGTACCAGGGAAAATGAACACGTCTTCAAGATCCAAGCAGATACTACTTGCCTTGACACTCTTGATACTAGTCCTTCCTCCTATCTTGTCCATGCTGTATTGCAGCCCAAATTGTCCGAAGAAGTTCAAGGCTCAGTCTGGGCGTGGCTTGTCTGGCCACCGTAAATCCTGCCCTGGCTACGAGCAGCACATTCTCAAAGCTCGCCAAACTCGTCAATCTGTTGCTTCAAAGCGAAAGGAGAAGTTGAACCGTCGACATGTTACCCAGGATGTCGAGGTAAGTTTGTGCTTATGGTCAAGTTATTGTATTCATTTTATATCTTCCAGCAGTCCGCTGATATGGGAGGCCCCAGTTCAATCCCAATGGACTTGGACCCACCCTCTATTCCTGAACCTGTCCCTCGATCTCCATCACCGCCTATGCTGCTGTCACCTCAGCCCATACCCCAACCATCACCACCACCACCACCACTACCTGTCACATCTACTGGACGCCCTCGCCGTGAATATAGGATGCCTGCAAGATATCAGGACATTCTTCCGGTAGCACCAGTCCCAGCCACAGTTGAGGTGGCCGAAGTAGTGCCTGAACCATTTCATCGTCGGCTTGTTCTCATTGTCCGCAACCGTTTCCAAACTGCGATGAATACATTTGGCCTATGGCGCGATTACCTTTACCGGCCCTCATACGATCCTGATGTATTTGTTGCTTCTGAAGATCTTTATATAACGCATAATCACTCGCTTTCTGCCACCACCTCCAAGTCCTTGCCCGATGCCGATATGGCTCATGCCGAGCACCCTCCTGAGTCGTTACACAAGAGTACTTCCGAAGAGCTTCTAATTGAATGGCAGAACACTGGGGGAAGCATGAAGTCTAATGCCGAAATGAATCGTCTGGTCCATGACGTCCTACAGCATCCTGATTTCTGTGCCGACGACTTGCACGGGTTCAATGCACAGCAGGCAAATCGGCGTGCTGATGAGGCTGACAAGCAATCACCCCATCTTGACATGTTCCTTGAAACCAGCGTCAGTATCGAGGTACCATCTGGCAACAAGGATATCCCATCTCGTACGTTTGAGGTCCCAGGACTCATGTACCGCAAATTACTTTCTGTAATCAAGGCTGCCTTCTCACAGCCTCTTTCCGAAAAGTTCCACCTCTCGCCATACAAACTATTCCACCAACCGTTATCTGGAGAGCAAGAGCACGTTTATTCTGAGTTGTATGACTCTGATGCCTTCATAGACGAGCATGACCAGGTCCAACGAGCGGAGCTACCCCCAGACAACCCTAATTGTAAACGAGAAAGAGTCGTGGCTGCTCTCATGTTCTGGTCGGACGCCACACATCTCACCAACTTCGGAACAGCGAAGTTATGGCCACTCTACATGCTGTTTGGAAATCTTTCCAAGTATATCCGAGCGCAGCCAAACTCTGGAGCTGTTGAGCATATAGCTTATATCCCTCCCTTACCCGACTCAATCCTCGCAGATATATCCAAATTTCACCAGAAGTGGGGTACCCAGAAGAAGGATATTTTGACCCATTTGCGACGTGAACTGATGCATTCAGTATGGCAGTTTCTTTTGGATGACGAGTTTGTCCATGCCTATAAGTATGGGATCGTCATTCGATGCCATGATGGCATCGAGCGCCGTATATATCCTCGCATCTTCACATATTCTGCCGACTATCCTGAAAAGTAAAGCCTCTTAATTTCTATTCTTGTGATAAATCTAATCAACTCTCTAATAGGGTTCTTCTCGCCACATCGCGTGACAAGGGACTATGCCCTTGTCCTCGATGCCTAATGCCCAAGGCCCAGATTGACCGAATGGGCCTTGTGAATGATATTAAATTCCACACCGCAAACCCTCGTCAATGGCTCTCGTACGCTGTTACACGTGCACGTGAATTCATTTATAAAATGGCTCTTCCAATCGCAGGAGCAGCTGTCGATGGTCTCTTGAAAGCCACGTCATCGGTACCAACTTTGGTATGTTACGCACTTTTCCTTCAACATCCCATTGACAGTTGATTATTACAGAATGCGTTTGTTGTTAGGCTCGGTGAAAACTTCAATGTCTCCAACATGCTTGTCGTCGATCTTCTGCATGAGTTTGAACTGGGGATTTGGAAAGCACTCTTTACACACTTAATTTGGGTCCTTTTCGCAGCAGCACCAGACGGTCGCCTAGTCACAGAGCTTGATCGAAGGTCAGTGATATCCCAGTCTTGAAATCTAGTGCTGAACATGGTGAACTATCAGGTTTCGTAACATCCCTACCTTTGGGTCAAGTACAATCCGGCGTTTTGCGAATAATGCGTCTGAAATGAAGAAGCTCGCTGCCCGTGACTTTGAAGATCTTTTACAGGTAAGTAAGTCATACTACTATATTGTTAAACCATGTTTAAAATGTTCTACAGTGTGCTATCCCTGCATTCGAGGGACTCCTTCCTGAGCCACACAACAGCCATATCATGAAACTACTATATCGAACAGCAGAATGGCACGCCCTTGCAAAACTAAGGATGCACACTGACCCTACTCTACAACACTTTGAGGTTCTTACGAAGGAGTTTGGGCAGCTCATGAGGCAGTTTCAGGACCTCACTGCTCAAGATTTTGAGACGTATGAACTCCCACGTGAAGCTGATGCACGCACGCGCCGAGCCACAAAGAAGGCCATGGCATCGGTAACTACAACCCCAGCATTCCCAACCCCACTCTTCGCAGGTACCAATGAGCCTTCTTCAGCTGTTTGTGCTGCTACAGCTCCCCCTGCCATTCCTCTTACCTCGCTTACTACCGCTGGCTCCACCCCCTCTCCAACCACTATTCCCTCTGCAGTACCCGAAAAGCAACTTCGTCGGAAGAAAAAGACACTGAACCTTAACATGTACAAGTGGCATGCTCTTGGAGACTATCCTCGTACTATCCGGATGTTCGGTACAACTGATTCGTATTCAACACAAGTGGTATGTTTGTCTTCGTTTTTCTCTCGATCAACTTATCTCAACTATGACATAGGGAGAGTTGGCCCACCGTCTAGTAAAACGTGTCTATGGGCTGACAAACAAATGAAATGCAGCTAGGCAGATTGCTAAGCATGTTCATAGAATCGAAAATGCTCGTCGAGCTTGCGAGGTTCGGAAGCTACGAACGCAGGCGCATGGAAATATTGGAGAGATGGACCCAGATACTACCAGCAAAAACATGGACCTGCGGTATACCATCTCACATTCAAAGAACCGACCCATCAATATTTTCTCTCGCTTGAGGGGTAATCCTGATGATCCTGCATATCATGTATGTTTTCATCGTCAAACCTATAGCACCGTTTTGTCTAATCGGTCCAATGATTAGAACTTTCTTCCGAAGCTAAGGGACCACATACTTGGTCGCCTCCTTCAGCGTGAATTCGACGGCGACACACATGAAGAATTCACTGACGAGGATCGCAACCACGTTCGCATTGTTGGAAACAAACTCTACGAGGTTGGCACCTGTCGTATAAACTACACGACCTATGATGTTCGGCGTGAAGAGAACTGTATCAATCCTCGCTCCCATGCAGACATCATGCTCCACTCTCCTGAGACTGAGAGCGGTGCTCATCCATACTGGTATGCCCGCGTGATTGGTATCTTCCATGCGACCGTTCTGTGTTTGCATCTGCAAGTTGTCAACCACACCCCGCAGCATATCGAGCTCTTATGGGTCCGCTGGTTTGGCATTGAGCCCGGATATCGCTCAGGCATTCGTCAAGCCCGGCTGCCAAAAGTCGGCTTTGTTGAATCTAGTGATGATTTCGCTTTTGGTTTCTTGGATCCTGCGCAGGTTATTCGTGGCCGCCACATGATCCCCGCGTTCGATAACGGCCGCACCTCTGATTTGCTTCCACTTGACGCCACAGCTGCACGTGTCAAGGGAGAGAACGACGACTGGACTAACTACTATGTCAGAATGTCAGTCTCAAATTTTTCTTGTATCATCACTACTAAATGATATGTTTTCTTAGTTTTGTTGACCGCGATATGTTCATGCGCTTTCGTGGTGGCGGTGTTGGACACCGTAGGCACAAACTAACTGTGCATGTGGATGATGACCACGACGAAGACTTGGAGATTGAGACGGAATCTTATCATTTGGCCCCAGATAATGGTATGGATGTCAATGAGGACGAAGATGAGGATACAGACAGTGGAGATACGACAGATGACGAAGATACCAACGAAGATGATGATGGGTATGGGAGTATGTAGGGATTTGGTCAATTCACGCAAAAAATCAGTCTGCTTCCTCTGCATTCATCCGCGCCACATCGCAACTTTTTGAAGCCTCAACTGCAGTGACCAAAACCTTTCGGAGTATACTCTGTGTCTGCCGCGCACCCGCTAGATTGGATTATAATTGCTGCGACATCAAGGCACCACTTTCAGATAGTGACCACCGGCTATTTCAAGTTCTACCGTATATAACTCCTGAGTGCTCGTTGATCCTGCCCAAGTTCCGGACATGTCTTCTCCCACTACCACTCAAGTGTTGTCGGGAAAGCCCAACTCTCCTGCTCTTGCAAGCTCTGCACAGACTAATTTGACAGCTTCAAAAGGTGTCAGGGAGCGTGTTATGCCTATGCGATACCGTGAAGATGACAATGATAATAAGGAGTGAGAGACAGCTTGATCTTACGCTGAAAGCTCACTGATACCGTAACTCAGAAATTACCCGCCTAACATTGAGACTCAAATCGCTTCTCAGCCGTCATCGCAGTCAAGCACAGCCTCTTTGCCAAACGATGATTCCAGAAAGCGCAAGTTTGCTCAGCTCGATGACATGGAGGAGTTGTTGAAAAAGTTGCGGGTTGAAATTGAAAATAGTAGGCTTGAGGCAAAGGCACTGCACGCCGAGCTGATGAAGGAAAAGAATGAGAATAGAAAGTTGAGATGGACAATTAGTTCAGCGGCGACGATCTTGATAGAGCGTGATCGAAAGGCTTGATCCCGGTAGTAGCATCTGTATCCCAGCATTGAAGGAACTGAATGGACAGATGCATGGATTATTTAACAATTTTGTTCAGTGGTGAGCACAGCTAGGGCCGAGGAGTCCAATGTCCGTTACCTTGTAGAACATACTACCAGCACGAAATTTTAAAGCGAGCTGGTCAGCCTCGTCATCTTTTGCACGACTTGAATGGTGGTGACGCTTGCGCTATCGCCTGGTAATACACTCGCATGGATTTTGAAAGCTTGTATCCAACTCGTACCTGGCTTATGATGCAAAAACATGATTATCTACCAATTGAAAGCACTACAAAACCTTTTCATTACCTTGACAGGATAATTTCACCTATTATCCGACTCATAAGGTGCTTATAATCTTATCATCGCCTTACAACGGCTCGTGGGTAACTGAAATCAATCATGATTTGTATAAGGTCAAAACAGATTTTCCACGATTTGCTGATGAATGCTCTCCAGACTGCTTCAGACCGTTTCAGACTACTGTGGACTATATTACCCTTCTCTTCACCTCTGTTTTTACTTTCAATTCAACAATATAATGCACTCCTCATGTTTGTTGTAACACAAGAAATGCATAATCTCCAATCCTATGGTGAATAAAGTCATCTAGTGGTCAAAGAGAATTTTTGTAAACCTGTTGCCAGGACGGTCGCCGTGTTTAAAGTCAAAAATCTAGAGAAATCTGGCGAGGGGGGGAAATTGCCAAATTGTCGCTAAACCTCGGCTACGCTCGGCTGTCAAAAATCTGAAGAAATCTAGAGACTTTCAGATGTCGCTAGATGTCTCTAAATCCTTACGGGAAGTCATCCACTCGCCATTTCTACCTTTTGACCATGGGTCAATACTTCATCATATTGAACCTAGACAGTGGCTATAAGATACCAACAGGCATGTTCGGCAAGTTTGGGGAATGTTTCTGGGGCTTGCAGGACACGGATCTGGCACGCTTCCTCTGGTGCCCACCTGGGAAGCGCGTGGCCGTAAAGCGATACTCCGAGCTGCAAGACTACACCGCTGATGAGTCTGAAGATATACGTCGCTACCTACCCTCGTCCAAGAATGTGTGCTACCACTACCACTTCCCCAAGAAGTGCGCGCATGTTTTTTTGTCGGAGACGTCGATGCTAACCAAGGCCACATCTTTTATCTTTAATTCTACACGTTGCACACGACAGGAACGCAGCCAATGAAGCAGCAAATGGATTCCGCCACTTTCCAAATGAATTGATAGATCTCGTTTACCAGGAACTGGATGACCTCACCGCGATCCTTGGTCTAGCAGCGACTTGCCAGCGGAGCTACGATATCGGCCGCCGGTACATCGAGCACTGGGTGCGCGTACTTTTCGTCCCAACATGGGTAGGCGGCCGGCTGATATGCCTCGGCGACTATGCTTGTGCGGATGATCTACCCCCTGGTATGCTCACCGACGAGGAGCTGAGGCGTGTCGATGAACGGATCACCGACACAGAAGACAGCGACAACGAGGAATACGACTATGATGACGACATTGACGACAAGCTGGACTGGGAAGTGGCGGGGACTTCATTGTGGAGGCTGCTGTCGATGCTTCAGCGCCAACAGCCCGACTGGGAGCTACAGAGGAAGCGTCAGATCGAGGACGGGAAATACTGTTACGACTCCTGGAGACTATACGTGCGCTTCCTACATTCCAGTGGATGGGGGAAAAGAGAATGTTCATTTTGCATGGAGGAGACGGTCCTTAGCCAACTCATCACGATCCGAGATACCCCAAGGACGCTTGATTTCGTCGAGGCGGATCACAGCGGCGACGGAGATGAAGTGAAAGGTGGAAGGTGTAAGTATGTGCTGCGTAACCTGGTCACGAAGGAATATGTGCGCGACGACGCGGTCGAGGACTTCCGAAACAACGCTCAGCCCAATGACACGTATCCCGACCTGCGCCAACTCAACTTCAATCATATCCTGGTCGCGCGCATCACATAGTCCTCTGATCCCAGCCTAGCCATGCCATACAATGGTCCGCTGCATCGAGGCATCTGGGCTGGTCATAGGTTCGACATTTCACATGTAGAAACTGTGTTTGATGGGGAGAAGTCTATTGAAGACTGGAAGGATGTCAGCGAGGATGTTTTATACGAGATACATGATATTGCGGCTGCTGAGAGAGGTTAGAACTCTCGTTGACTCACTGGGATTTCAAGTTGTTATTTCTCTTTGAATATTATTTAATATTCAGTGTTTTCAACCGTGATTGACTTGCCGCGACAAGTTGAAGGGGATGGTACACTAAGTTATTGGCCACGAAATGAGTACACTCTGAGGATGTTGCACATGATTATAAAGGCTTGCAATTGGTAAGTATCGTTGATTACGTTCATCGAACCCTCTACAAGATAACACCTTTGGTGAGTGGTATTATTGCGGTAGCTCAAGGGAGTTGTATGAGAATGTCAGGACTGAGTACTGAACTGGCAAGGTTGGGCAAGTTGTGACTCAGAAGGATATCGATTTCTTCCCTCAGACCTGGATATCATTCTTGGAAATAATTAAATAATACTTCGGTAAAATCGGTAGGCTATCACCGCCAGACGGGCGAGCACTGATTTTCAGTGTAAACCGTGACTTGGAAATACATCACGTTGATCAGTACTAGTGAAAATCACTTGAGAGCAGGATGCATATGATTAGCAGAGCGATGTTCAGTGAAATTCAATGAATGTATCATGCTAGTCTGTGTTTTGATGAGGGGTTGAAACCGTGCTGGGTCCTTTCGGCGTTAAGGGCTCACGTGTGCACAAACAACAAGAGCAAATATCAATCTGCCCTTCACGCGTCTGGCCATATCTACGCGTTTTACACAGAATCACAATTCTCAATGATCCCAGTAATTCACGATTAATATGATAATTTATAATAATGATATCGGAAACCCCCAAAAATACCCAAAAATCACTATATGTCCCTCGCACCACAGCTGTCCATGACAAGCGACTGGCAGCCGGTATATACAACATGGCAGAAGGCTTTTCTCTGGTCCACAAGATCCTGGATCCTCTTCTCCCACATACATATCACCCTCATTACTACGTTCAGGGATAATGTTCAGCATTGCATGGTAGCGATGTTGTGGCCACAACGACAGCTAGAGCTAGAAAAAAATTGGTTACTTGATTCAGAAAGTGCCGCAGACTTTTCCTTGTCCCCCTTTGCGAGTTGGTATATCTTTTTCGGTACAGGTATAGCGCATAGTTTTCTTTGTCAGAGTGCGAGATCGCGCTGTACTTGAGCTTCGAAAGAGATACTGTAGCGGTGAGAGGTCATTCAGAAAGTGGCGAGATTGAGGCAATGATTATTTTATTTGAAAGACTAGGAGTTTGGGGCACACTAGATAGCCTGAATTTTAGTACGTGGTGGTTGATTGCGGTTGATGCTCAGTACACCGCCATTTTTTTGACACGTTGTGGAAACATGAACGTGGTATTGTGACCACAACATTTAGTCTTGTTGGGCTCAACGGGTTCACACGTCA